>JACDJE010000044.1:477427-616859 GCA_016647715.1 Pavo muticus
GGGGGAAGACTAATGGTCTGATTCAGATGGAACTTGCACTACTACTGGCAATTCAGGATAGTTTTCTTCCCATACAAAGACTAGTTCCCTTGCCCTTGCTATATACTTAACTGCAGTTAAAACATTGATCCAACTTTTCATGCCATTTAAACTTGTCCACATCTACAAACATGAGCAAAAACAGTACTTCACATTAGTCAAGGATCTTAGTCCATCACCTTTAGTGCTCTAAAACGACAGCCCGTCAAAGACCAGAAAATATGCTCATTTTTTTTTGCAAAATCATATCAGAACAGAATTCTGCCTAGGTGATAAGTCATCATTCAGTCTTCTCAGGGGAGTCAAAGAGGCTCTTGGTGATGACATTTGACAATGCTTGTTTTTTAAATGGCTGAAAAGGGAATACTGTGAGGATTTGGTATTTGCTGATCAAATCCCCGCATCTCCCTGATTTTCAGAGCAGTATTTCTGTTAGGTTTGTTTTCCCCATGAGCCCTGTCCTGACATAACATGGCAAAACCATGATCAAAAAGTAGCTAGAGGTCCACAACTGAAGAACTCCAATCATGACAGGAAGAGGCTGGACTGGGAAACAGATGGAACTAAGATCAGACAAAATGTCCTAGTAATGGCAGCAGGAGACTTGGCAGTTCCCATAAAATACGTTGTAAATCTATTAGAGTTATATGGATTGGGCTGTAGTAATAAGACATTAATCATCTTTGAATCCAACAGAACAAAGATCCTCTATGACTGGAACATATATTTATACCTCTTTCTGGGTCTGCTCCATAAAGAAACTGCCCTTAAATGGTGTTAATGCAGCTTGCAGTGATAAGCAGTACTGGTAAAAGAACAGTTCTACATCTGAACTCACATCCAGCATTAGTTTTCTCAGCAGGTTGTTGGCTTTGCACCTCCTGGATGCAATGAAAGTTGTTTGCCACTTTCTAAATGGATTGTTAAGGCATCTAAAGAAAACAGTTGCTGTTTAACCCCCTCATGTTTCATGTTGCAGGAGACATAGAAAGACATATATATATAAAATCACATCTCAATTACATTGATCTTTCACATCTTAAATTCTACTTATCTGATGGCACAGCTGTTTTTGTTCCTGCCTCCACAAACATTTTCCATTCTTTAAAAAGTACTTCCTCTTAAACCTTTTCTCGCCTTAGAGGACAGAGCTGGAATTTGTAAATCTATCACCTCAGATCAGACCAGTAGCTATGTGCTGGATCATGCAGAAGTGGTGGATAATAATATGCATTAGGAAGTACAGAGATGAACACTTTAAACAAGTAGCTACTGAAATTATACTAAAGCAAAAGAAGGATAAAACACTGTTTCCTACCGCTTTGCTTTATTAGAGAGTGTGATAATCAAACATTCATACATCAGCTACATAATCCTGTGTGAACTGTCTGGGGTTCAATTCACACTATAACCGTTCCCTTCATCCAAGGGATTTTTTCCTTTTTTTTTTTTTTTTTTTTTTTTAAATTAAAAAAACCTGTCATCTACTTCCACAGAACCTGCAAGAATTTTGCATTACTAGGGCTATTATCATTCAATGAGATCTGATTTAAAGTGGTTAATGGATTCACAAGTACTGAACAGAAGACAAGTAGACATGCACGAAGAATGCTTGATTGCACAGGATAGGAATATTCATTAAAAAGAAAAAGCATGCTCATAGAAAGTCCTCCTTTTCAAGGAAAGTAGCAAAGCGTATTTCCCAGTCCAATATAAGTAAAATATCAGAAGATAAGGCTAAAGAAATGTGTGATTACATAACATCAAATGATCATTCAAGGATACTGAATCTATAGCAATAGGTGGAAGACCAATGGAAGTATTTAAAGGAACAGGTTAAGAATTCCTCTCAAATAAGTTTTTTATGTGACTTACTGGCTTGACAAAGAGTTCTAAAACATATTCTTAGATTTTTACATTTGCAGAATTTAAAGATCTTACTTAAATCTTTTGATTACCTCTTCCCCTAAAGAATGCAATACACTTGTTATTGTGCAGGATGTGAATTAAGCCTTTATTGAGACTGTTATGTCTCTGACACTGCCATTAGACATTCCAGCTTTTTTAAAAATAGTAACCAAACTTTTTATCTAATGGGTACATCGTATAATGTCATTATGTGAAATGCAATAGTGAGATGAGCTTTCTAAATCATTTTAATGGTTAGCTGTCATAAATCAGACCTTACAACTACAGTTATATCCAGTGGCTTTTAAAGAGCAGAGGATGAGTAAAGACTATCTGTCAAGGAGAAGCCCTTTCTTCCAAAGGAAAAGTCTCATACAACTAAATGAGTAGTAATTTTTGGAAATAATTATGCTTTTCTGCTCTGACTCTTTGCATAATATGGGGCAAAGAATTTCAGCCAGAATATTTGACATCAATTTTATTACATTTAATTGAATCAGTAAAATAAAAGGAAAGAAAAGGTTTCTTCCAAAGCATCTACAATCAACATTGCTAGTTGCTTGGATTTTAGGAGTTTTCTTGCAGGGACAGGTGACTAATGAAATACAGGTTAAATAACTTTTCCAGGATGTAAAGAATACTTGGGGAATAAAGTAAAATTCCTTTCTTTCCATTTGTCTTGCAACAATAGAAAGTTTCACTTTTCAAGTAAGCGATTGTAGGTATTCTCAGACATATGACATTAATGAAGGTTATATGCTCATATATGCTTTAGGAATTATGTATTTCCATATTTGATATCTTCAGTATCTTCCTGGAGCATACAGAAAAGCCTTCTGGAAAAGTAATCTAGAAGAAAAAGTATTTTGAGGATCTAAAAGTACCAAGTAAAACAATGAATTGTTTCCCTATCTACAGAAGTAACTCCTGAACATGACTAAGAGACTTAAAGCTTGATTTTATTAATCTTTCTGGCAATAATTTGCTTTATATTCTACAGATTGTTCCACTGGAGTAAAGTATTATATACTCAGTCCTAACAGGATGGGCTTTTAGACCTTATCCCTACCTCAATTTAAAGTTATTTAAGGAGGATATTGAATATAAGAACACTTATGCAAAAGAAAAAGTGAAGAGTTGCAACAGAATTCAATTTGGCTTTTCCACTAACAGTAGAAATTAGTGAAACAGATTTTCATATGCTGTGCCCTTCTGAATGATTTCCAACTTTAGGGATTATGTTGTATGGCTCATGTGAAAAGACCAAATTAAAGCTCTATTACAACATTTCTTGTCCTGGTCAGTCAATATGTCAAACAAAAATATTATTTCAAAAGTAGAATGTTTTATTCCATGCTGTCTAAAGTTTTCTAGAAATTATGTAGAATTTAAAAGACACAAGTGAATCCAGTGTAGGATTGAAAGAATTACTTTGCCTGTTAGTTACCTACTTGATCTTCTGTTTCCATGAATCCCAAAAACTTGCTTAAAATTACAGGCTTCCAAAGACATGGTCTTTCATTCTCAGAAATGCCTGGCAGAAATATAAATTAGGCTGTTTTTAAATAAACATCTGCCCTCTAATGAAATTACTGCATTTAAAAGACAAGCTTCTAGTTGTGAAACTAGTACTTTTTGGTTCAAGAAGTTGCTGATGTACCTCAAAAAAAAAAAAAGAAAAAGAAAAAAAAAGCACATTGGAATTTTTCAGATGCCTTAACTGATAGGTTGAAGAAGATAGTTTATGTATCATAAAGTATTACTTCTAATTCTTGAATCTAACTAGTGAAATCAGAAAATTAGCAAGAATTACGTTAATCATGTCTCAGGACAATAGAAGGCATTATGTGCTCCTTTTCAAACTCTGTAGAGCTGTGGCAAGAGCAAGGGGATATACAAGATGGAGACTCCTCTTGTATGCACTATTGGATCTCAGGAAGGATGAGCCCTTAGGTTGGTGTAGCTCTGTACACCCTTTCCTTGCAGACACCAGAAGCATCAGGTCATCTCTTTCCTAATAGAAGTAGGCAGGGAGAAGCACGATTTAGATGAAGACTGGTTTGGTAGGTCCGCCAGGTTGAGACAGCCAAGATTAGCATCTCAGCCCTAATTCCCCACTCTCCTACTGTACTCTTCCCCCCCAGCCTGCGGTTTCATTTCCCCCGTGCTGGCTGCCTTGCAGCATTTTTTCAGCAGCAGCATGACTGCCACTTTGCAGCCCTGCTGCGTGGTGTGGCACTCAGCAGAGGCTGGCAGGAGTCACAGATAGGTCCACATCTGCAGCTACAGCGCTGGCATCACCAGCCACAAGTAACAGCTTTCTTCCTACAGTTTGGCCACCTCAAATTCTGATAAGCAGCAGCTTTTCATAGGCTGACATGCCGCACAGGGAGCGAGGTCTTTCAGGGGAAAGACTAGTGGCAAAGAAAACGCAATTGTGCTATTCAAAACATGTGAGGAATGAAGTACAATGGTCTGTTCCTCCCACTCCTCACAGGATTTCATCAGAACTGCAGCCAGATCAAGGCATTGATCTTGGGTTGCCGTCCCCTTGGAAGGTAGTCTAAAAAGTAGATAATTCATTTCTAGAAGAATTAAAGCCTCTTTCAAGCCTCTGTGCTCTCCACTATTCAAGCACCTTTGACTTTTTTTTGGCGCTCTTCACTTCCTAGAGCCACACAACCTAAACAAGCTCATTCAAACATTTTCCCCTGAGGAATGTTGAGCGAGATGTTCATTGCAGATGTTATCATGCAGTTTTTACCTTCTACTGAAATGCAGTAGTGTACCACATGTATTGGTGCACAAGTGATTAAAATTGTCATTTACTTGTTAGCCTGCCAAATGAGTGAGGAAGGGGCCAAGTTATAACTGAAGTGCTCTGGCAGGAATGTCTGTCTGCCCTTCCACTTACTGGAAAATTCTAGTCAGTGGCAACCAATTATTTGGCACCCTGCTTTACTATTCGCAGCAGTGAATACAGTAGCCTTCAAACTGCAATTTAATTGAGCATCCCCTATGTGTATTTTAGTCTATCTGACATGGTGGCCAGCAACTACTTTTCATTTACCTACTTTCTACAGGACAAATATTGCAAAGATAGATAAATGCAAATATTCACATGAGTAATTTTAAGTGTAACATATAAAAAAATGCAGAATATACAGCAAGACTGCTGAAGCAATAGATAGGCAACACACCTACCAAGGCTCCAAAGCTGTTTTGATCACGCACATACAAACCCTTCCTTTTGTTCATGTACAACACTGAGTCAGCTCCACTGGATGAAAGAATTCATATGCTATTTACAGGAACTACATCCCAAAGTTTTGTGAGTTCAGGCCTTTATAGTCATGCTTTGAAGACCATGAAATATTTAATTTCTAAATGTCCATGCCTTCTTTCAGAAAGGCTTCCTCGTGATGCTCAGTTGATAATGTTTTGCATTAGGAACATCTTGAAAGAAAAATATTTCCATTACATTTTCTTTATTTTTTCTTTGCACTAATCAACCATCTTTATTTGTGATCTAGATCGTTTATCTCTCAGATTCTTTTATCATGTCTTATGGATTATTTAGATGAGCAAGTGATGATATTCACCTCAGAATCTTAGCTCATTTCTATGATAGCTAGCAAAGAATCATACCTACATAAGATTTTAAATAGTACATTTTGTGATTCATCAGTCCATGACATCCATATATCATTACTACTTAAAATAATTTGACAATAAAGGTTTTATTCAACATTGGAAACTGCAAGTGAAAGGAAAACAAACAAACAAAAAAATTAAAAAAGAATGAGAAAGGATCTAAAGCTACATATCCTACATATTTTCCAGACAGAAGATTGGAAGATCTCCAGTGGAATCTTGATTTAATTCAAATAGTGGAGACTGCACAACTGCAGCTGCTATTTCGCTTTCATGCAAATGAAAGTCTGACCTTGAAAAAAATAACATCTAAAGAGGCTTTTTTCCCCCCTTAAAAATACAAATAAATAAGCTTTAGTAACTTGTGATTGTTTTGCTCATTAGTCAGTCTTACATTTTAAAGTAATCAAAGCCATAACTTTTCCTTTGATGCTTTTGAGCGAGAAAAGGAGATAACAAAAATAATTTGATAATGTACTTGTCAACAATTTTTCTTTATGTGGTTTGAATCTGTCTTCAACATACCTTGAGATGAGATCCAAAGAGTCACTATTCAGATCTGCAGAATTCAAACAATGTTTGAATTCCCAAAAGCTTTTCCTTGCGCCAACAAACATACAGCTCTTCCAAAAAGACAAATGGCACATGGCAGTACACTTGGAAGATATACAAGGTTTCAAGCAGTAAAATTGGATAGAAGGATTTATCAGTCTAAGGTCTGAGAATACTGTATAGTGATGGGAAATTGATTACAAGTACTTTCTTAAGGAGCAATCATAATGCAGGAAGTCAGTCAGTTGTTCCTCAAAAAGCATCACAAAATAAGTTGCAGTAACACTTTTCAAGGTGGCATTCTGTTATGACATGAAGCAACGTCATACCAAAAATATTCCAAAACACTAACTTACACATACTCAGTAGGTACAATCCCTCTTCCACCTACTTAGCGTGTAGTTATACCTTCAACCACAGTCTTCAACCTCTGAAGCCTTACAATCCACTCTGATACCTTCCTGTACCCCTACAGCATTACTCAAATTACTACTGGAGCCAGGGCTGGGCTGAAATACCCCCCACTCCCCCCCCCGGGGGTAAGGGCTGGTGTGGGGTTTCAGGTGTTTCTGTTGGGGCAATTACATCCTATTAGTGCCCTCAGGGCACAGGGCACTTGGGACCAAATCTTCATAGAATGGGGAAGGTGGTCTTTTAATTATGTAAACTGTCTAAACTTAATGAAGAGATCTGTTCTAATTGTGTCGGAACCACTGAAAAGCAGGTAGCTCAGGAAATGTGTGAGAGAAGTAAAACACAGATCATGTATGCAGTGTTAACTTTGTGTCTCATCCCATGTTCTTCACAACAAGCAATGGCTCACTGAAGATCTGAGGCAACTCCAGATGGTCACTGAGGAAATGGTTTGCCCCCTGGAAAGTTTTTGGACTTTTTTTGGACTTTTCTGTAGTTTGATTTGACTCACTGATAACTAGGGGACTATGAGGACTTGAGCGGTGTAAGACAGTTCAAAATTGAAAAGACTATTTTATTTTTTGTTATATATTTATTTATCGCTAGTTCTCATGAAAACCTCTTTGTACTCCCACAGAGTAAGTAGAATCACAGAATATCCCATGTTGGAAGGAACCCACAAGGATCATTGAGTCCATCTCCTGGCTCCACTCAAAATTCAAACCCTGTGTCTGAGAGCGGCGTCCAAATGCTTCTTGAACTCTGACAGCTTGGAGCCGTGACCTCTGCTCTGGGACATTTTGAGGCACTCTTTGCTTTTGCCATAGTATAGAAGGAAATTCCTTTACAAACTTTCCACAGGTTTGAATAATATTCTTTAAAAAAGTCTCTAATTATATTTTATTGAACAACAGAAGTGCTCTCAACCTCCCTTCGTTTACTGCATTGCAGTTGAACTTTGTGAAAAACCAAAAAAATCTGTGTACCTGTACAGTATAAATTCAAATGGAATAAATGATAGACGTATGCACATATAAACTCTGAACTTCTCAGCTTCCTTAAACAAGATGCTTACTGTCCCCATTATCTCTGGGAGAGGTTGTTTCTTGCTTTGGTAGTGGCTGTTTATGCGGTAATGTTAACTGAGATTTGATCTTTCTTCTGATTTTAATTACACTTGACATATTTTTTTTTAAATTCCACACTGCTGTTGTAAGACAGCTTTACTGTAGACTCTGCTTAGTGTTATTTTTCCCTGATGGAAACATCACAGTTAGGGGTCTAATAAGATCAAATATTTCCCGCTGCAGCTCTGGAAGTTCAAGAACTTCCCATTACTTTTATTTATATTTTGTTTTCAGAAAGATTTTCCCTAGAAAAGAATACAGACCTTAAAATTAACTCATGATACACAGCCAAACAAATCTTCAGGGATTGTTTAATGGAAAAAAAAACCCTGTCATTTTCATTTTACTTCTGTTAGTTATTAGCAGAATCCATACAATCATAATATTTTTAGGTTAATTTATTTCTATACTCCAGTTTCCTCTTCAGTTTCAGAGGACCATAGAATAAAATGGCGTGCAGCTGGAAAAGATGATGTGAATTATTGAATCAAGTATCGTATTACAAATAATCCCATCATTTATCTTCCATCCAGTTTAATGTGGTGAGGTATATTTATATGCAGATGCAAGAGTGCACAGAGGGATCATTTTGTGTAGACTTTGTGATACTAAATCTTCGAAGCTGCTCAGTATTTTCAACAAACTTAGGGGAACCTGGGAGTATTTATTTCTTCTCAAGGTCCTATGAGGATACTCTACTGTGTGTGTAATATAGACAGAACTTTTGTTTTTGTTAAAGGAGTTTTTTGCTTCTGATTTCCAAAGCAAATGCATTTTCATTTCACTGGTCATTCCATATTAGATATCTATCTCACAACAGACATGAAAGACATTACCTTAGCACCTCGGCAATGTCTCCACTCATTTGGTTCAGTTTAGTTTTCATGCACAAAATTTAAAAATTAATGTCAAAGGAAATAGAACAGTTTTTAAATGTTGTATGTTTACAGTATTCTTTATCAATTCGGGTGTGTATCCTTACCACCGATGATAAGGCTCTCAAAAGAACAATACGGGAGACTGAAGATGGCTGAATTTTTTTTTTTTTTCTTACAAATTCTATCCTTTTTCCACATTACCTAATTTGTGCAAAAATATTTGACTTGGTCATGTTGGATGTATGTGTCCAGTTTACCGTAGTATTCTCTTTGTTCTTCTGCTTTCCACTTGTGATTTGCTGTTGCACATTCCACTCCAGTCCTATGGGCATGAATATTTTTTCCATGAACTTTCCTTTGGACAAAATTTTGGTTGTATGAATAATGTTATAATTATCAGAAAATTCATTTTTATTGCTAAAAATAATAAATAAAAGTGACATTATATTCTTTACATGTGATAAAGAAATCTTGAATATTTTGTGTGTGTTTTTTAAGCCTTTCCAAAGAAATGCTGGTGGTTTTCATATGCAAGACAAGCCTTAGTTTTGACTGCATAAATACGTCTACTCTTATTCTGGTCAAAAAGTGAGTTCATTGTGCTTTTATTTCTGTTTGATTTTGGGAGGCAGAAATAGTGCCTCAGCAGAAAGAATTGAAAACTTCGGCTTTTACATTATCTGTTTTCTCTGAATACAGCCCACAGTTATGTGCTAGCTAAAATCACAATTCACTGAGGGTACATGTACTAGTGAGCTCCTTTCATTGTTGGTTCTGAAGGAGTTTATGGACTAAATGGAAGAATGGCAGTTTTAATCCTCTTCTGCTTTTCTTCATTAGACACTTTGTAAAATAATTTAGAGATGTAAACAGATTTTCTACCATAGTGACCTAAAGCCCAGTGAAGTCAGTAGGAGCCTTTCCAGCGATTTCAGTGGGTTTTGGATCAGGCTGTGGTATAGTAGCTTCTAATTTATAGGGGATTATTTCTTCTATGTTTATTTTGTATACCATATGGAATAAACCTCTAGGCTACTACTACAAGATAAAATAGGAAGAATAATATATGTTTGCATCTACCATCTAAAATAGCTTTGTAACTTACATTCTGGTTACTGTGCAACTTGTAGAATTGAAATGAGTCTGTTTTATCTTACTACTGCATCATGAATTTGGTTTACATCATTTTAATAATTGAAACAAATGTTCAGAATCAAATGTATTTTGTACTCTGTATTAATATTAGGTTCAGACCCACTAAAAAAGAGCCAAGTACAGGATAAAATCATCTAGATTTCAAGTTCATATATTTTGGGAGTGAAAAAAAATCTGACTTTCTCATCCTCATTCCGTAGAAAACTTTGCAGTATCTGAACTAAGGATTCAGTAATGTAAAGTCCCTGGTTCTTGGTCATTGAAAATGTTCATTGTTAATTATTTTAACACTAATGTATGCTGCCATACCATGTTTTGGGATTAAACAGCCACCTGCCTTTAAAATATCATACATGTACATTTGTCAATTAATAAAGAAAAACTGAACACGTTACTTTTAGAGTATATTTGACTTTTCTTTTGACTTTTTTCCTTTTGTATACACGTGAGTGAGTCTGGTATGTCCTATACGTTGGCAGGTAGTATTGCAAGAAGCTAGCTGGCTATGCTTTTCAATGCTATTTCATATTTATATTCTGCCTGCTATCCCAAGGAATCCCAGACCTGTTTTTCAAAACTGACTGCATACAGCAAAAGTGAACTGTTGTAAAACTGTCAGACAAAAAGCACAAAGTAGAGAGCACAGCTGAGGAGAGAAATAACAATTAATACCATTTAGAAAAATGCTGAGGCTTTTAAAATGTTCTTCTGGACTACTATTGTCCTCATAGTGGCCAAAAGACAGCAAAATCAGTCATCAGTTCCTGTCTTGAGTTATTCAATCAAGTACTTATCTGATCTTAAAAGCAGAGCTGAAGGTACACCGGGGGACATATGTATGGTGACTGGGGGTGCTACTGTGTTGGTGTTGGGTTGCCAGCTCCCTGCTTCAGAGCACTGGGTGAGGTGCCAAATTCTCTGTATGGCCAACATATGGCCAGAGTGAAACTTCTAAGGAGGATTGAAAGCAGCCTCTGTGCTGAGCAGGGAGAAGCTTCAGTTGGTTTGATGCAAAGTGCTGGCAGGAGGATAGCTTAAACCTCTCTTCTCTCCTTCTCTTGGGTTTTTACCCGTAGGTTTTCCTTATGTGACTTAGGGAATTTTAGAGAGTCTAAAATTGCTTTCACAGCTGGAGCCTCAGAAAAATGGAGATCCACCTCCTACTTGGCAGGAGAAGGCTGTAATTATTGAGACACAGCTTAGACTGCCATGCAGGAGGTGGGAAATGTTCCTTATTCCTCAGCTTGGAGAAAGGAGAATATAGATTGAGATCTGTGGGCTGTGGCTGAAGGCACCTATCCAGATGGGACAGGCTGGAGTGTGGTCTCAAGATTCTTTTATGCATTTTTAGTTATAAACAACAACAAAATGCACACACAAAGCCCTACTGTGGGGATATGTATTTCTACATAAATGGGCAGATAGATCCTATCTCCTAGATACTTCATTCTCACAGTCTGTCACAGAGAATGAGATCCTTTCCCTTTCATCTTCATCCACTTGAAACATAAGTCCCTGAGCCAAGCCAGTCATTTAGGATCTGTCTAAAGCTGTTTGAGCTCTTTCCATAAAGAGAAATATGCCCGAGAGATGCATTTTGCTTAGCTTAGACAATTACCTTTGGGTGGAAAAAGCTGTATGGATGTACTTCCCTCCCTGCCCTCCGATTAACTGAGAAGAAGTCAGACGTCCATCAGGAATCCTACACCAGCTGATGGATACCCTCTCTGGAGACTGTTGCTATCTCAGCTATTACTCTCCACTTCCTTTTTTCAAGTGCTTGTTTTTGTTTTTGTTTTTGTTTTCCCCTTGTTTATTTGTTTTTGTTTTGTTATGTTTTGTTTTGTTTTCCGCCTTTCAGAACATATTTGAAAGCAATTTCCTAGCAGCATGACATCTTTGTGAATTGCAGGGAGATCTTCAGCAGTTTCCCTCTACATTCAGAAGTGTCTGGCACGTCTCAGCTAGATCTGAAACTAGGCTTAGATAGTGATATTCTGTATAAAAGTCTGTTTCCTGTGGCTCATTTGCCTGTTCACATTTAGGCAAGTAAGATTTATTTTCAGCTGAGGTTAGGCAGAAGTGTTGTGATGACAAATGCAATTTAGAAACAAAACCTTCATGCTTAAGGCATTATCCATTAGAAATCTACTTTGATTCTCATTTTTCCTAAGTTTATCCAGCTGATTTGAATAGTTAAAGCTTAGCATGACTTATACCTCTATGTACAAAGTCTTCAGAAAATTCCATCATTTCAGTTGGTGAACAGAAACAATATTTAATGTGTGACATTGCCCATCTCATCATTTAGAAACTTAAAATGTATCCTTTGGATATTCATTGGTCAATATTGGTATTGTATCTTTTTGCAAAAGAATAAAAGTTAAAAAAATATTAAAATTGCCAGAAACTTATAATGGGCAACGTGATCAGCTTTGAAAAGCTATGTCTAAATGCTATACTAAACATGCTGCAGTGTATAAACTGATGATTGACTGCAAAATTGTCCGTACCTCTAAACAGAGCACTGTGTAGCCAATACCTTTCTGTTACGTTGGAAAATCCTTTTAAAACAAGGCAATTGTTGAAACTTAACTAAAGATAAAAGTGAATTCTATGACCGAAAAAAATCCATTTTACTGTAGCTGGAAATATTAACAATGAAGAAGAGTCCTCAGTTATAATAGAGAGTTTCATATAATGATAATACAGACTGCAATACTGAGAGATTTCTATTTACTTATGTTATTACAGTATTTTCATTTACTTACGGTACCTATGCTTAAGAATACGAAATTCTCAGAGAAAAGAGCAAAGAACAATTTTTTGGTGATTTGGATAGATCTTCAAAGAAAACACCTGTATGCATAGTTATCTATAGATGATTGTAAAGGGCTAACCAGCATATTTTTAAACTGAAGTCACAATATTATGCTGAAGTACAGCACTTTATGACTTCCAAAATACTCACTGTGACAAGAAATAATGGGCTGAAACTGGAATGAGTCACAGCAGGCAGTAAGAGAAGTTTAGCATTAGTGAAGTTTTGGAAGCACTGAAGTAGGTCACCTCAGCAGAGCTATACTCATCGCTAAATGTCTTGGAGAAGACACTGGATAAACATCTGAGATAATGGACATTAATCTAATTGACCTCCATCATATGGACCAAGAGACCTCTGAAATGCAATTCTAGGGTGACATTATACAGAAAAAACACATAGCTACTCGCTACTCATGATGTTTAATTCCTGATCTGAACCCAGACTTCCACAGCGGTGTAAAAATGTTCAGATACATTGTTAGGCAGGGTATCATCTCAGATTAAGGCAGAAGTCTCAGATTCTCCTTACAGACTGAATTTAAGTAGCCTGGATTCAGCCTGCTCATTGGTAGATTTAGTTTCAGTCTTAAAAAAGTGTCACAAGTTGGTTAAAATTAACTTGGAACAGTTTACATTTGAGATTCTCTGCTCTTCTTACTATAATGAACAGATCAACGATAATACTGCTTAGACTTGTGAATCCCCATCTGGAAAGTTTAGAACTAGCCAAAATATGTGCAGTTGTGTGCACCTTTAACTTCAGCTTGAAGCAGAAAGGCAAAGAAAGTCTGAGCGATTTCTGACATGAAGCGGTAAACTCAAGGTACAAAATGTACTGTGTAAGAAAATCAATGTCTCAGAATGAGCACTTACCCATACCTGTAATCCCAATGAATTAGACAAGAGCCCGTGTACAGATAGTGCGTGCAGGGAGTAAGGACAGAAGAATCAAGCTTCTTCACTTCTCTTTGTTTATTCATTCATGGACAGAAAAACCACACACAGATTATGGAGATGATAAGTGAGTCAGTAATATTTAATAAGTGCCTGGATGAAAATAGTTTTGATGTATCTCTTCCAAAGAGACAAAAAATCCAACCAGCTAACCTTGATCTTAATAAAACTCTGAGCTTATTAAAAAGGTTTAGGAGTTTGTTGGTTTTTATTTTGATTAGTAAACTGTGAAGGCTATAGCAGAGCTAACTAACACTTGTTTAATTCTCTTCACTGCTGCCTATGTGCTTTCAAGGGAGAGTGGGAAGTTATTTGAAGTAAAACCAAGCAGAATGGTAGAATGCTTTGGAAACAGCAAACATCCATCAGTTGCATAGATTTCCCTTAATAACTACGATTTGAGTGTATCAGCCCAATTGTTAACTGTGGGCAGCTAGCCAGCCAGCCACAGTTACTAACTCAGCACCATGACCTATTGGCACCTTGCCTAATTATATTTTTGATAACAAGCTGTAGACATAATTAGAAGTGTATGTGCAATATAAAGAGATAGCAGGTTTGTTTCACACCCTCGTATAAATGGGAGCATAATTAGGTGCAGGACGCTGCTACATACCATGCTGCGTGGCTGATTTCAAAAGCTCTGCATTATAGGTTGTCTGACTGACTCTGGAAAATTGTGTTCAATCCCCAGGCTCTCAGAAACATAATTTCCTTTTTTATACGGGAAATTTTAGCAATAACTGAGGGGAATTTTTACCCATTTGGGAAATTATACCATTTTACTTGGCAGGGAAATATGATTGCATTGGCGTCTTACAGGAAGAAATAGTGAGCTATGAAGAATGTAAATGTCTTTAACCATTCAGAAGTCACCAAAGGGAAAGTCTAATCAATGGATATTTATTCATTCTTCAAACTTTAGCCTCAATGTCACAGCACTATCCACTTGAACCATCTTGGGTACTGGTCTTGGTTATTCAGCCTTGCTTTGTCAGTGGATGTTACCAGTTGTTCAAGACAACACCAAGCTTAATTGCTAAGCCAGACTGTTTTGTAGTTCAAATAAGTGTGCATCCTGGTGACTGGTTACTTAAATGTACAGACTGGCTATGAGGTGTTGTTTCTCTTGGGAGGAGAGTGGCAAGAGATATTGCTTTTCTTTTTATTACTTTTTTTAGAAAAACAAAAACTGACAGGTGCAGTGCTGCACATTATATCTCTAAGATCGTTTTTATCTTTTCAGTCACAACTGATCTGGGAAAGTACCTGAGAAATTACTTCCTGCAACTTGGAGGTAATGATTGTCTTCAGAACAAGGTCTGAAAAAGGTCCTTTAGTGGGAAAAAAAATGAGGAAAATAATATCCTCTGATTTGTAAAGAGACAAAGAAAGGATTTATTAAAACAAACCTCCATAGCTATTAGCACTGTGCACCAAAGTTAGAGTGACTTGTCCAGCGACTGCGACAGTTCACAGAATTAGAGTATCCAGTCTCTGATCTGTTATATTATACTGACACAAACTTCCTAGATACTGATATGTAATCCTTTTCAGCATGAAGATTTAACTAGAAATGACAGCTTTCAAATGCTTATAAAGTAATGATTTGTGCCCAGAAATAATCAATGGGGAAAAAAATATTGAATCCCTACCAAAGGCATTTGGAAGCAAAAGAGTTAGAAAGCAATTTCACATTGCTAAGTTTCACATAAAAATGCTTTATCATATACTGTGCAGCTATGTATGACCTATGCACGTTGCATATGCAGTAGATGCATGAGTCAAAAGCAAATCTCCTCACTATTGTGTTTCCTGCTATGCCGGTAGAAAAGATGTAATGAAAAGACAGGCTGCTAAAAATGAACCTTCTCCCAGAGGGTGTAAGAATGAGCTATCTGATGGAAAATTACCATAGTCTCTATCGTATAATAAGAGTTGCAGCCCAAATATATTTGTCTTTTTTGGGTCGTGTAGGTCCATTCCATTCTTATATGGGTGTCTCTAGCACAGTATGGTAGCACAGAATGATGAAATTAAGCACAGCAAATCCGTGCTTCCTAACAACTTATGAATGATGTTGAGGACTTCATTCTCTTTGGAAATGATTTGTTTCTGAGCGTTTGTTTTTCCTTCCTTTGTCACAGTATTCAAACAGGCTCCAGAACCAGGCAGAGGTGTCGGGACAATCCTGTTGCTCTTAGTGCTGAACTAACACAGATTATATTTTCAGTTTGCATGTCCTTGCTATTTCCTATTTTCCTAGGACATCCTCATTGTTACTGTATTGCTAGAAAAAGTGTTAACTAGCAAATTTACAATACATTTTTGACCATGCACTCAGCACTTCTTTAAGATTATTTTTATGGTGAAATAAGAGCAGAGCTTCCCTTTCATTTTTGTGTTGCTGGCTTCTGTGGGAATGCATAGCATTTTATTAAGGAGATTAATGCCTCAGGACACTGTGTATGAGAACTCAAGCTGACAGATATTTAAATAAGTTAACAGAAAAATAGGTTCAAAAATATTGCCAGGCATAGAGTTGATGTTATAATATCCCTGCATTGCATATATTATTTTTATTATGTCAGACTTTTTCTGGCCTGAATTCTAGGAGAATCTTGCCCCTCAAGTTACATTAGACCAACAAAGTTACAAGCTGTATGCCTTCGCTTCTGTTTTTCCAGATCTAGGTCTTTTTCTATGCTGACCCAAAGAGCAATCAAAGAACCAGAAAACCTCACAAAGCTAAATGCAAGATAAGCTTTCTTGCAAGAAAACATACTAGCAATGTTTTCTGCTCTACCTGTCAAGTATGCTACGCCTTTCTGGATGCCTCCCACAATTATATTATGTTTGCTCCTGATTTCCAGTCTTATTCTTACCTGCCAAACCCCCAAATGACGCATTTACATACGGTCAAGCAGATGTCTGCAGGTATGCATAGTATGATCTCATGTGGTGTTGAGAAGGTCACATTTTTCTCATGTTTACAAGACAGAACTTCCAAGCCTCCCATGTATCTCCATAGCTCCAAAGGCTCCTGTTTTAACCTGTGGATTGTTCTGTGGCTGCTGTTCTGTATGGAAGAGATAATTCATTGTACTGCTTACTGAAGAATGAACACTTGGCAAAGCATCTAGACATGAAGAGGAAACAGTCTTTTGCTGTTATCTGGGAAGTGCATTCAAGGGATGTCTCCTTAAAAACAACACAGCACACAACCAGCAGCAGCCTGAAGCCAGAGGTTCTGGTGCCAAAAAAAATTACGGTTTGTTCAACAAGGTCAGTACAAGGCTGAATTTAAGTGCTCTTTAAACTCGGATAGTTTAAACAAAGATGCTGTAAAGCTTTAAATTTCAGAACAGAAATCAAATGTCAGAGGATGAAGACTGTTAGGTTTTTAATGCTTTGCAATAAAGCTTGTGGACTGTTTAGATAGAGTATTTTACCAAAGATTAACGGCCTGAATTGTATAGCAACTGGAGTTAAAATGAGCATGGAGATCTGTTGTCTTTACCTCATCTGAATTGGAACTAATATTTATCATCGTGATAATTACCATGAAGTAAATAGTTCTATTTCTGCTGAAGTTGGACTCGATCTTTAAATGTCTACTTCAGCTGAACTATTCTCTCCTCAGATCAGGCTGAGATACTGTTTTTTTTTTTTTCAGTCCTTCTGATTTTTTGTTAAATCACAGCATATTTCAGCTGATTGGATTTCAGGTTTAATGAAGAGTGCTAAAGCAGATCAGTGCTTTTCAGAGTGCTTCTGGCAGTGTCCTGAATACAGTAGAGTGTAGCAGAAATGTGGCGGCTAAAGTAATCTGCTTATTTCCTCTGGGGGCTGTGTGTTCCCTGGCACCCAACTGGCCCATGTGAGATGAGATCAGTGGTGTCCACATATCTGCTCCAGTGCCAGCCATTGTCTCCGCATGCAGCCCAACCCATGGCAGCAATAGGAAGGGTAGAGAAGGGAATCTGACAGAAGCCACAGCATCATGGCAAGAGAAGTCTTTTAAGGCACTCCAGCTGTTTTCTGTACACTAACTAGCCCACACTCAAATTGGATGCAGGTGTCCAGGACTTTTTTCTGTACAAAGCACTGGAAAAGATGCATCTGAAAGTGCATGATTTTGATACTGAGACATTTGTACTTTAGTAACAGTGAAAATCCCCAGCTGGGATTTGAGAACTCAATACCAGACACTGCACATTGACACATTAAGTGGGATTTGCAGTTTAGGAGACAAAAATAAAAATGAAAGAAAGATAAAGGATGGGGAAAATACTGTGAGTATTCTCTCAATGTAGATAGCCCAATATCTCTGGGGCTCAATTGCCCAGATTTCCAGAAAGCACGTAGGAATGTTATGAGGAAATCTGGACTGCCCAAACTGAAGACAAAGAAACTTTATTTGGGGGAATGTTGGTACTCAGTTTCCTGGAAAATCCAGGAAATTGTCCATTAAATCCATTATTATCCATTAAATTGTCTTCAATTGGGCAACCTCATTTGGAGGAAGCTGAAATCATTAGTTTCTTTTGACAGTCCTACTTCTGGAAATAAAAAACCTCCTGCAATATTCAGGAACCAAACTTTCATCCCCAAGTGTACCACCAGTTCCTTAACCATGGATCATCCTTCATCCCTGCCACAAATCAGTCCACTGTGGCAAAGCAAACAAAGTTCTTTTTTTTACTTTAATTCCAGGATGCCCAAAGTGTTGCTGTACAGCTATGTAAAACTATAATACAATCCTCAGCTGCTTTTTTCCTGTAACCACAGGGCCATGAGATTGAAGACTTGCTCCTGAATGCAACCACAACACAGCAAGCTCCCAAAGGAAATGAATGAATGTGAAAATATAACAATACTATAAATAGATTGTGCATGTATTCTTAGGTCTGGCACTTCATAACTTTCCTGGTAAGAGCCATACAATCTTGGAGCACCGCTGCTTTCTCTATGTCTTGTCTATGATGCCCTGAAGCTACATAAAATGTTTCAGTTTTAAAATTGATCAGTGCTTAATGAGAATTGAAAAGAGATGAGTCTTGAAAGATGGATGCTTTGTAAGAAAAGGTGTCATCCCAGGGCTTTTAACCCTTTCTGTTATGTGGTTCCCCAGCATTTAGCAGGCTGAGGGATCTCTGTATTCCTTCTGTAATGAACCCATTGAACAGGGTAATCTGTAAGAACAAATAACAGGAGAGATGACAAATCCCTCTGTAACGAAGTGCATGTGTTACTCCATATTTCAGAGCTCCTCAGAATTGCTCCTTTCTGGTGGCTCAGAGAAAGTCCTGTCCATAGGACTTTGTCCCTTGAGTTTACTCTTGGAAAAAGGCAACAGTGATTTAATTGTTTGGGTTGGTTTTTCTTTTTTGACATCATTTTTGTTTTTTTTTTTATTTTGCTGAGCCATAGGTACAAGCCTGGACTATGGCTTTATATTATTGTTATGGGGGCTGTCTGCTTTTAGTTTCCAGGCTGCAGTTTTTAGCAGTGAACAAGTCTATTAGAAGTGCCTTCAAGGAGGCATTCACTAGACATTTCTAGAGGTTATGAATGCACTCAGTGTCTGGACATACTCCTTGGCTTCCACATAATAAACCTGAAGAAAAATAAAAGCTCTGTGTTACTATAGTAACCTATATTCATGTGTACTGGGTAGAGAGCTTCCTTTATGAATGACAGATGCAGGACACTGGTCGATTAGCCTTCCCAACACTGTCTGGTTGTGCATCTGCCATACTGTACCTTGCTGTTAATGGTACTTCATAAATATATATATATATATATAAATAAAAATTTCAGTGCAAATTGGATGGTTTCTGAATTTGAGTTCACATAACTTAAAATACTGTTTGTTTAAAAAAAAAAAAAAAAGTACCATTTAGACTTACCCATGGCAACTAGAGCTGACATAAATATACATCTATTTTTATGCCATAATGCTAAGCAGCTCTGTGACATATGCTCATCTGGTTATACTCAGTAGTAACCATCCATGCTCTGTGACTGTCTGTAGCCAAATAAAATGTGAGGTGTTGTAAAGTTTGCCTGTGTGGTCATGTAAATGAGAGGGACCCCAGAAGTAGAGCTGGACCGGCTCCAAGGATGTTCAGCCCTCCAGAAATTGGAGGAGAAGAAATCACTGACATCTTTGGCATTTTCAGGTTGATGTGCTCAATCTGATGGCTACAGCACCACAGAGCTCCTGTAATAGTAACCACTTAAAGCTGCACTAATATCTGGGGTTGCTTTCTTGTGTGATGAGGAGGGGTGTAAGAAAGAGAAAAGCTCAGTTAAGCCAATTCCTAAACCAGAGAGTTTATCTTCCTGGAACTGGTTTGTTCAACTTTCATCAGAAACAATGAGAAAGTTGTGCTTAATGCTAAAAATTGCTGTGGCGCTAATCAGCAGTTACTATCATCAGTAACAGTTGTTGACATGTTGTGCAGAATGCTGTGAAAGGAATCAAGGAAGGTCTGTAGAAACATTGAAAGGTGTGTGGGAGCAAGCCCCCTAACTTAACTAGCATAATTTGCGCCTCAAATTGTGTCAAAATAATCAAGTAGAATTAGTGAAGATTACAATGTTCAGCAACATTGCATTTGATTTCTTGCTCTCATTTTGCATTTCACCTCCTGCTCATGGCATTGCTGTTTGCTATCACAACACCCACCTTCCACGTCTCCGGTATGCTGAACAGAGAGTAAATACCTACACTGATATCAAGCAGACAACAGTGGTGCTTGGCTATTTCAAACTAAGCTCATGGTTAAACTGTGCTTCATCTGTGTTCCTGGTGGCCTTTTTTGAAGCTAAACCTTGAGAAGAAAAAAAATGAGAGAGTACAGAGCGAAAACCATGACAGAAGGGAAAGGTAAATAATAAGAGACCTGCTTATTGTACGCCTCCTACTTTGTAACATCATGATATCACAATATTCGACATCAGAGAACTTTCTTATGTCTTCCAGTAGCTGTTCTAATGGATATAACGTGACAAGGTTTTAACTAGGAATTATGATGTTACTGTTGTTTTATTTTAAAATTTTAACACAGTTATTTTTTAATGGTTGTTTTTCCAGCAACTAATATGAGACACCTTCTTGTCACAATAATATATACATATTTGCTTTCTGGAGAATCATGAAGAAAAAAGATTCACACATGTAGAACTTAATTATAATCAAACAGCATCCTCTTGTACTAGTATGTTAGGTCATAATACAGATATTATTTTAAGTAATTAAAATTCCTGCCATTTGCAATGCCAGATTCAATTTAAATCACATGAATACACAAAGTACAAGTTTGCTATGCTACAGTATAGAGACTGGTGTTACAAATTTTACTTTAGAGTTAGGCATATATGATGAAAGTTATTACTATTATTTATGCATGCTATGAAAAACATTAATCCTCTTTTTTAAACACTTTTAAATTGTTTCCCCCCTTACAGGAGCACAATGAACACGATGTGCTCTGTATTTAAGAAAGCCCAGGCAAAATAAGACCTTGTTCTTATATAAACACACAAATGCTTAACTTTCTGCATGTGAGTATACCCATAGGATCATGAGAAACTACTAATGAATGCAAAACTAACCATGGATAAATGAGTTTATGGGACAGGTCCTTGCCATTAAGATAAATGAAGTAATAATAAAATATTGGCCAAAGAAGTTCTTGTTAAAATCTCCTCAACCTGGACCAGAAAAGCGATAATGAAATTAAAAATTGATGATATTTTTAAAGAAGAATTTAGAATTGACTGTTAAGCTCATGGAAATATGTGTGAATGTGCATGTACATTTAACAAATTCTAGTCTAATTAAACGACTCCATAAAAAGCATAATCAAGTTCCGAATTAATATTAACTGTTTGCTACCAAAAATACTAAGATAAGTAGAATTAATTATCTCTGCTCAGTTAATAGTTAAGGAGGAAAAATATAGTTTGTCTTAGGTGCTGAAGCAGCAGTACAAAGAAAATTGATAGGAGGAGGGGAACTACATTGCTTTTATATCACAATAGTTTTCAATAATTGCTGTAATTTTCTGTCTGTCTTGCAAATGCCAACTGAAATCTGTACAGCAAATGAAACATAATGGAAGATAATTTAAAATGCAATGCATATCATAATCATTGTTCAAGTATGTAGTTAAATTATATGGACAAGTAGCATGTTTCATTGTAGCATGTAATCTATCAAAAAGAAGACAAGCTGTATAATATAGGCGACAGCATTTCTTATCGAGAGAGTTAGACACTTGAATGTTTCTATACAGCAGCAGTACCAATGTCAGAAGGGCTGTATATGTAACAGAAAATTTGCTAAATATTTTAAACTCCAGAAAGCACAAGATAGCCTTTAAGATCAGCGCTGAGTGGGTTAAATGTGTCCTATACCCAGCTGTTAAATGGACATAAGGCCTTTAATGAACAATCCGCCCTTCGTGTCACCTAGGGACAAGATATCATTGTTCAACTCCCAGAACAGTCTGACATTTTTTATCAGAACTAGGCAATGTTTTTTTATAAGGGCATGTAGTCACAGGACAAGGAGAAATGATTTTAAACTGGAAGAGGGTGGGTTTAGACTAATTATTAGGAAGAAATTATTTACTGTGAGGGTGGCAAGACACTGAAGAGGCTGCCCATTAAGGTTGTGAATGTCTCCTCCCTGGAAGAATTCAAGGCCAGGCTGGATGGGGCTTTGAGCAACCTGGTCTAGAGGGAGGTGTCCCTGCCTAGAGGGGTTGGAACTAGATTATCTTAAAGGTCCCTTCCAACCCAAACCATTCCATGATTCTATGAATATTACTATACTTATTCATCGTGTTAATGAAGCTGTTGGCATTTCACCTTTGCTTAAATGCGTTGTTGGCCTAAATACGTGAAATTTTGCCATGCTTACTCTTTCCCATCAAATTCTTATTAGACTGGAGGCATCAGAAATCCTTTATAGCGAAGTACCTGTGAAACATGGTGTGGAAAAAGCAGCCACCTGTGTGTGAAATAGATCATTTTGGTGGGAAAACCAGAGTATGGATGTCCAACAAGAGACAGGGTTTTTTTTGTTTTGTTTTGTTTTTTTGGGCAATGACTGTTACCTTGGCTGCCTATATCAAAATTAAGATGGCAAATCAGACAACACTCCCATAATCACATGCAAAACAATTTAGGAGTGTCAGTCCTAAGCCATTCCCAAACACTGAGCTTGTCAAAAAATTCCTGTTGGGTAGTTTAATGTACTGTGCAATAGTCATTCCTGAAAAATGAGGGCTTTTAATACTCAAAAGAGCAGAATTTTCCAAGTCATTTTCTCTAAAAGGAGTAGTTTTTACCAACCGTCATTTTTGGCAGTCTGTTTTTGCTACAGACATAGTAATTGTCTGAAATGGAGTGCGAGGAAGAAACTCATGGGAGAGTCTCAATTCAGCAATAATTAGTTTAGAATGAGACAAGTCTCAGAAAGAATTTCCTGAACCAATAGAAATTTCTGATTGTGTTTGAATTACTGAAAACAGAATGGAAGCTTACTTTTAGTTACTGATTCAATTGTACTATTATCTGTTCAGTAAATGCTGTCATTTCTTACCACACTAAAGAGCTTTGAAACAGTTCTTGTAGTATGCTGGCTGGTACTACTGCACTTATTTCCCAATTAAGATATGAAGGGCACGTATTTGATGTTATATCTGGAGAAGTTTGAAGCCTATGTAATTTCATTAGTTCCTTGAATTAATGGCAAACATATCCTCAGCACTCCAAGCAACATCATAAGTAAGAATAGAAAACGTATTATTGTGAGTCTTTGTATTTTTGTGTTGTAAAAGTTAAGCTCTTGCCAAATAGGCATCCCTATTGCATGTGCCCGTGAAGCACTGGTCTGAAGTCACAAAAGCTTCGACTAGTCAGCAGCTGTATGAAACTTCATTTCTGGTGCTTGGAATTTAAAAGCTACGTGGCAATTACTCTCATTTCCTACAAGAAATATGTAACATCTATCGCTCAGGATCAAGAAATAATCTGTTAGATGGTATGTTTCACTATGATCTTTCAGCAGTGACAGAAACTACCTTCAGAAAGAGGAAATTTCAGTCAAATCCATGTGCCACAACAGAATAGAGAAGGTAGGTTATTTGTTAAGAATTGTGCCTGTTTCTTCACAGACATATGCTGAATACAGGGAACTATGTAAAATGTTGTCACACAGTGAAACAACTAATTCTGCAGTATGAATACTCTCCGTGTCTGGCTGCTGGCTAATGTGCAATATGTAAACATAAAAATGAAATGTTCTATATTCCCCAAGTGTTCACAAAAACTGCAAAATTCAACTTGCACGTGGTGCAAGAGCTAGAGATTGTAATGGGCACTGTGTTAATAAAACATTCTAGAGCAACATTTCTTCTCTTCCCTACTGTAACTGTATGGGATTAATTATGGGTGCAACCATCTGCACCAGACCAACTTCACTGAAACCAAAGAACCAAATGGGCATGCAGATATTCTAACTGTAAGGGAGAGTGAGTCCACTGTATACTCTTTTGTTCTTGCGTTGTTAATGTCTAATGTCACTTCAGTGCTTTTTTTAGGCACAGTTATAAGAGAATGGTTAAGCTGTAAGAGATACAAAATCATAGTCAAAAGTAGACGTTCTCTATGGCTATTCTCTGAGTGTAAGGCGTGATGTCCTCTTAGTATTGAAACCCACTGGTAAAAGCAGTTACTGTTTTCGGTTACTAATGATCATTGCCAGTTGAATTTTGTTTTGGGCTTCAACCTCTTTCTGTCCCAACTCCTGAAACAATAAAACTTTAACTGCAGCTCTTCCTCCTTTTTCCTCCTGCCTTCAAGTCTATTATCTCTATTTCTGCACAGTCTTTCTGCCAACCAAGCTGCCTCTTCCCTTCATCCTCCGTTCTTATGTATAGTTTCATCAATATGAGTGAACAGATATTATAGCTAGCAGGTAAAAAAGATAGAAAAATCAGTGAGGGAGTCAAGCTGACAGTCTCTGTAGGAAGTAAATGTGGGAAAAATTGGTATAAGTGTAATCGATTGTCTTAAGGGAAGAATCATGACTGAAGTCCATATGGTAGGCAGTGTACTGGGTTGCTGGTCTCCTGCCCATAGAACTTCCACCAGAAAGCTGTGACATCTTTAATGAGGGTTCTTTGTGCTAGTGTTTCATCTTGAGAAGTTGCATTTCGTTGCACTTGTTTAATTGGATGGTGACAGGAGCTATCTTTTACTATGCTTTTATTTATCTTAGTGCAATAAGCCCCTAATACAACTTGTTGGAATATCTCATTACTACCGTATAATATAAATGAAATGTTCATCCTCAGAAATACCTGCATTATTTGGTTCAGTTAAGTGACAGTAACTGCTGCATACTGTAGTGAATTCTCATCCTATGAAGATCAATGGTCATCAAGAGAACCCAGGCCTCAGACAAACTCTGACACCTGGCATGATTTATAGGATCTTAGACTTTACTGTGTGCTAAAGAAATGAACTTCCTGAATTACTACTGCCCTTCAGTAATTCTCAAGCTGAGAGTGATATCTAAATTCTTGATATACGGCCCCAGGTATATTAGTTCATTATTGGCATTAAAATCTACATTAACACTATAGGTCAAAGAGTTAAATAAAGAAAGTGTCGATGCCCCTTGAAATAGGACCTATAGGCCTCAAATCTGTTAAAAATAACTCTTATAACACAGATTTTTGTCAGGTTTCTAGCAGGCTGTATAAGTGACCTGCAAGTTGTGTTGTCACACAACTAGCTAGCACTTTTCATTTTGAAGGCTGCTTTGAAAAACTTGGCTACACATTAACTTGTAGGATCCTTGTCCAAGATTGCAGATCGTGCAGTCTTTTGACTCCATACTCATACAAAATCTGATGTTTGGAAAGAGATGGAAAATAGATTTTGAGTAAGGTAAAGATAATATAGTGATGTGGTGACCAGACATCTTCTGTGCTTATACCATACTTCCTTGGCTTTAAGATCTCCTAGCTGAATCAAACGGAAACAATGATTGTCTAAGAAAGTAATGTAATCGACAGAAAAAAAAAAGAGGTGGGTTTTGATTGGCTTGTCTCTAATTTGTTGGTCAAAGGGAAAAGTAGGCTAAAATGAAGACAATCCTCACTGATGTGCTGGATCTTGTTTGTATTAAGACAATGCAATAACTTCCTTCTGTAGGCTCCCAAGTAGGAGTTTCCCTACACTGTGTGGATATTCAACAGTTGCTGTTGCCAGGCATCCTAAAATTTCTCCTGAAGCAAAACAGTGCAAGGCAATTTTCAGCCTAACAATACTGAGAAATTAATTCAGCTTCATTGAACCATCTCTTTCTTGTACCTTTGTCTACCTAGGAGGATTGTGAAGTGCTGGGTCTTGTTTCTTCCAAGTGAAGAGTGGTGAGATCACACAAGTCGCTGCCACAATCCTCAGTGACCCCAGGGGGAGCTTATTACCATTTCTTCACTTGCTACAGTGACTGTGTAGCACCATCACTAATGACAAAACATACACCATCTATTCATTTAGGCTAGAGACAAAAGACATTTTAATTTTAAATATCCTCACTGAGATTTTTCAAGGACTGTGGCTGGCATTGTATCGGCTCTCTCCCTTTGACTGGCAATGGATAAACCTGCCTAAACCAGTTGTTAAGTATGATCTTACTCAGTGTGGTTTTCTGAGGAATTCTTAATGCAGCATCCAGCAATTCATTGTACTTACAAAGAAAGGGACATTTAGAAAAATAATTCAAAAGAAATCTTATTTAATCATAAGCTTCTTTAGTGATCCAGGGCAAAAATCTTTTGTATTATCTGTAAAATTCACTGGTGTATACAGTCTCTGTGAATGAAGCAAGGCTGTTAAGAATGTCTCTGCAATTTTATCCAAAATTGAGCACAGACTGAGCAATTATTTCAGCAGTATTCCTCAACTAAAATGATTGCATTCAAGATGAGAAAACAGGTCAGTGCCTACCCTAGAAAAGTCCATTATTCAGTTTCTGTGATGTTGTTCACTACGGTATTGTGGATGTACAAGAACACTTTTGCTAAATGTGCAACAATAGAAAGCCAGATGAGCTATCTGAGAAATGAATGTCATTACATATGATAAAAACAGTGGCATGTATCCACTTTGCAGACCGCATTAAAATTTCAGTCATGCTCTGTAACTGAAAAAAGAGAAGAATTTTAAACAGCTCCAGAAATGAGCATGATTACAGACACAGTGGTCTTCTACGTTAGAAATAATGTAAAATATTAATATTAATTATATTTGGAGAGGAGAAATATAAACTAACGGATGATATCAAGAAAGTGATTCATGAGCTTCTATTTTGCTTAATAAGATACCATTAAATTTAAGCAATTTATTTAGAAGAGATAAGGGAAATATTTCCTTAAAAAGCATATCACACTACTGCATATTACTCTAGTGTCTGGAAACTGGGCAAGAACCTTAGCAGAGCTAAACGAATTATCATTGATTTGATTAGGAACGACTGTTGGTTTAACATAAGCCCGGTTAAAACAATACTGCCCAAGCCACCAATCATCACACTAGATGCATAAACTGTTTTTCAAAGTAAAAAACAAAACAAAACAACAACAACAAAACAACCTACATCAAAAATAACGCAAAGCAAACAAAAAAGTCCCTAACCTCATCACCAGTTTTATTTCTGTAGCTGGAGTTAACAGTGAGGAGTTGGTATTCCATATACACACAGCAGATAGATGAGATAAGGTAGTATATCTGTATTAGTGTTTAAACTTTGATATGAAACCTCTTTCTTATGTGACTGTTTTGAACTGGACTGATATGAATGGGACTTTTACCTTTCCTTTAGGGATGGGATTAGGATCTAGTTTGGGAAGTGGATGTTTCCTCTTTGCTCTCCCTCCAGCATGGATCCCGTGACTCTTGCAGTGAAAGTACCCAAGCTCTAAATGTGCCTTTCTCTGCGGCAGATCATTAGACATTTGTCTTAACACCTAAGTTTCACTTCTGTCTCTGAGTTCATTTGAGAAGGTGCTCACTGGTAAATTGGCAAGTTATTTTCATCCTAAAACTAGGAGCTGTAAAGAAGCATGAAGACTCAAAGATACAGATTAAGTGCATCATAAAGTGAATTATCTGAGTGTAAAACCAGTGAAAATAATCATCTTTCTCAATCACTAAATCATTCCTTCTCCAATCAGGGGAAGGCTGTGGGTGATGCTGGCAGGTAATTTGTTGAAATGTTTAGTCAGATAAAACACAAGCATCTCTGCTGTAGAAATCTAGTTTAATGACATTTGCACAAGATTTTATTTCACTTGAATTAAAAATCAAACTCAGAAGCTGAATACAATTTGTCAGAATGTCTCTAAGGAATGTCTTCATAACTCCATGTAGGCCACTTATATTAGAGTGCAGAATATTCATAAAAATACAACAGAACATATGTATGGCTACCAAAATGATTTTTACCAGAACTGACCATGCAGAAATAAGTGTTTCCTACCGGAGAGCTTTAGCTGATCATAGACTTGCGAAAGAATTGCTGGGAGTTGTTGTGCCTCGTGTCACCTAACATGTAGATTCAACCACTGCCTGGGACATGGGGCAAATCATGAAATAGTTCTGTTCCACCTCTAATTGCTGAGATTTATTCTGTGCAATGGCTTCATATTGGCAATGACTAAACTGGACTTCATTTTCTTCAGTGTCTTCTTTGTCAGTAATTTGTGAGTACATACTACAGAGACCTGATTTTGAGCAGACAGACAACTGCTTTAATTAGAGTTGATTTTTTTTTTTTCCAAGCGGGTTGTTACTGTCTAGTTTAACTTCTTGGAAATTTGAAGTTACCAACTATCTCATCAGTCTGACTGCTCTCCTTAACTGTTCCTTTCTTCAACTCTTTTTCAACATTTTTTATAAGCTCATTGCTATTTTTATTTCTAAGTGAATTAAATCTAGCTTCCACATAAGAAAAAAACCCAAAAACTGGAAAAGACAAGCCTTCCTCAAATCTATCTCTACAAAGAAACTCATAGAAATTAATACTACATGGAGACAATTTGTTACTTAGATATTAGTGCTCTGTGTTTTCTGATTTCTTTGATGTTATTTATAGCCTTGTATTGAATCAGGGATGTAAATAAAAACATAGTTATGATTTATTTTCAATTTCACCTTAGTGCCTCCTGACTACATGATCAGCATTTCAAAATGTAGTATAATTACATAGAAATAATTAATCTCCAGCTGACATTTGTTAAGTACAAGTGAAAAGGAAAAGGTATATGACTGCTAGCTTACTGCTTTTTCGATTTTTAGCAGTGTCTGGAGTCGAGGCTGGCCTCTGGAATAATTATGCATTGCCTTGAGGCTATTGTAAATTAGGCCCACCTGCCTGTGTCTTCAGGGACCATTCAAGCATTGAGAAGCTGTGAAGGACAGGTAGAGGTTGGGCTACAACCCCTTCTGTCTGGCTCCACCCTCTGCTAGTGCCCCACTGAACTGATGTAGGAAGATCTCATCTATCCAGAGAATTCCCCCATGTTGGGCATATCCTTAGAAAACTGGCTACATTAACATTGCAGCTCATTTGCATTACTAGATCATTGAAAAGTAGGCCACAGGGAGCTAAAGTTATCCAAAATTTCCATTCTTTCAAGAACAAATTGTTGTTTAAGACTAGGTAAATAACATCTTTTAGAGCATCCAGAGCATAGAAACATGATATTTGAAATTCACTGAGTCATCTGATCTCTGTGTACCCCATGGACCTATTAGCTGAAGGCTGTCTAGTGTGGAGAATAACCTAAAGGGAAGTATGCAAGAGAAGTGGCAGCAACACGATACCTGAAATGTTCCAGTAACAAGCAGGATTTGTTGATTCCCTGCAAATTAGGCCTCTGGAAGTCTGGGTTATATGGCCAATGTATAAAAATGGCCCAGGGCTAAAAATATATTTACTGAAAATAATTATGAGAGTACGTTTCTGTTCTTTCTATATGTATCAAGGCACACATGTGGCAGTACAATAGTTCTATCTATCATGGAAGATGTAAAACCTACAAACTATGCTGAAATTTCAGGTCTACTGATCTACAGAATAGCTATTCCTACTTAATTGTAAATTGCTGTTGGGGATGTACTATGGGCTCTTTCTAGCCTGCAGACCTTAGGTTTTCCTCATTAAATCAAGTGCAGAGGAGAAGGACACCAGGCTGGTATACCTCACAGCTGAGTCATATTAAGCTGTGGAATATGGAGGGCCTATGCTCGAACTCAGGGAGCATGGTGCTCCTGAGCCAAGCTTCACTGAGAGACGGGGATGCCAGTCCCAGAGTTTAAGAGAAACTTCTTTGCTTCTCAGTGACTTCATCAAATTGTTTTGAAGTGATTATGTTTTGGGCCGCAGTTTGCCTCTTAGCTCATTCTCAGCTACATTTCACATTCTCAGATGAGCACACGCATTTCCAGTTGGATGTAGTTACTGAGTATCATTATAATTGCTTGCCGTATATCACACTTTCCTCCGTTTTTTCAGTACCATGCTCTCCTTCAGGGTATGTGTAGAAAGGAGCCTGCTTTCATACCTGTCTTCCCAGCTGAGATAAGGAAACCCAACCATTTCTTAGTAATTAGAAGTATCAGGTTAAAATCTTGAGATCTTTGGAACAATAGAAGTGGTTTCATTAGATGTTGCATATCATTTGTTCTTAGAAGGGACTGTAATGATAAGTTGTGATACATCGTACTGCTTAAAGACAGCCAAATGAAAAGAGTTGATGGCAATGTCAGATGTAGAAGAGCTCAGGTAGCCCCTGCCTGGCTAGTGCTGTGCTGTTTGCTCAGCAGAAGCCACGTAAACAATTAGGTTTCTACTGCTCTTGTACCACTCAGCAGACTGCACGTGTAGAAGAAAGCACTGGGCTTCACAGTGTTACAGTGTACAAACATTCACAAGGATCTTTGTGTATTCTGAAAGCTGCAATGTTTTGTTTGTGAAATTTCCTTCCTGCTCTGCTGGAACAGTATGACAGGAAATGCTGCTGAAGGCTTCAGGTGGAGCTGCTGGGAAAATTGCTATCTAGGAGTTTGGGGGATGTAAAACAAGGTGTTCTGGCGAGTTTATTTTCAGAACACCTAGTTTTTCATAATGACTTTTCCTCATTAAAAGGAAACAAACAACTTTTGAAAGCTGAAAAAGAATAACAGTCATTTTGAAATTTTGGTCGAACTGATAACTGTTAGTACTTATTTTTATTCCTTCTCTGCAATTATCAATTTTATTTATTTAATAAAAGTAGAAGAATAAAGGAAAGAATAAAAAATATGGAGAAAAATTCCTTTGAATTAGGTAGGAGGATGCCTTCACTCTGGAGAAATGAAGGCAATCCTTAAAATTAATGTTGAAAGCAACTATTGTTCATTTGCCTTGTCAAGTTAATTTTAATCCAGATCACTCTCGTGACCTAATTGAGTGACCACACAAATGCTCATGCTAATAAATGTTAATTCATCTTAGGAATGAGAACCTGAGAGAAGGACTGCCTCATTCAAAAGCAGTGATTTGCTGTTATGTCTGAAGTGCCACATTTAATATGCATTATGATTTTCATGCCACACAGGGTACATCATCAGTTTATGTTCTTACAACTGTTGCCTGAAATTACCAAGTTGTCTGTCAAACTGTTCTCTTTTACAGAAAGAATGCTGATTACTAGAGATGAGAGTCATCCAAGAGATAAATAAATGTCATTAATTAGTCTTGTTTGTTTGTTCACAGATAGCCTATAAATTAATATTCACTGATGACTATAATGATCTTTTAATCAATAGATTGATCATGAACAAATATAATGTGACTATTAATTTATTTACAGCTGAACTATCACTTGAGTTATGTAATTGAGATTATCAGATAGGATGCTGCATTTTTTTCTGGTATTCTGGTGATATGAATTAAATTCATTATCACAAGTGATTGGAAAAAAAAGTATTGGGAATGTAAATGGTATCATGGAAGAAAGGAATATCAAATGCTTCTGTTATGAAAAGTTATTTTATGATAGAAAGATAGATAGCTGTATACATCAGTTGACCAATAAACTTTGGAGAAAAATATAAATGGAAGTCCAGCTCTTGTATGAAAATGATTTCACCACCTGTAAAGTCCATGGAGTCTGTTTTATTTTATTCATTTCAACAATAAGCTGTTAAAGTTAATCACAGGAAGCACAAAAGCTAGGGAAGGCTACACCACTTATTTGTTAATTTTTCTGAGAAAAATGTTTACAGTACTCCAGTTGATATAATTTCCAGGAATGTCTTAGGATTTTAAAATATCTCCAGTTTGCACTATTTTAATTACATCTTTTCCTCTCCACATTCACAGAAAGTAAAGAGATTGAGGTGTGTTCAGTGCTGTATCCATATTATCATTTGAATTTTTGAACAACCACTTTATCAGAGCTCAGGTAGGAGATTATGGGAATCTCATTCTCCCTCTATGCTTTGCAGTCAAGCATCTCTTAATGTATCTTTGATAATTCAATTTATCACCACAATCACTGGCATAAAATGAATGTGTGGTTTTTTGATAAATATATGCTCAGCAGCTTGTCTTGCTGTCTGAGTAAAACATCACTTCTTGGAATTTTTTATACTCTTCTACAACTAAAAGGTTGAAGCATGCAGAAAAGGCAATATCTGTTAGTTTTATTAAGTCAATATTTTGTTCAAAATCTCACAATAATATATATATTATAATTGATGTTAGTCTTATTAAAATGTCTGTTCTTGCCTTCATTTTCTGTTATTCTTGATATGACATATCTCATTGGGTAATATCTTGCTGGCATTAATAAGAACACTATCTGGAATTCTAAAGCTGCTGCTTTTGTCACAGCTTCTCTTGCAATATTAATGACTGTTAAAAATAACTAGTTCTGCTTTATCTGTTTCCTCTGCGTCGCCTCCTGTGTGCGCTGGCTGCATTTTTATTTGTGTCTGTGGCAGACTCCATAGGTCTCCTATAGTGATTAAATCACTGATTGAATATTCTGCTGCTTCAAATGAAAACCTCAGTTGCTCACTGCTGAGTGTCTGATGGAGGATTTTCTTTCATTATTTATGAAAACAATCACACCAGTGTTTTCCGCTCTCTTTTCTCTGCTAAAAGAGTCATTTTGTTCTTCCAGGCTGAGAATAAGCAATGGTAAATTGAGGTCTGATATAAGTAGAAAGGGTTCTCATTTGCTTTGTTTGCAAATCTGTGCAGCTGAGCTTTTTCAGCACCAAGGTTACCAGAGGATGATCTTGCAGCCAATCTACAGAGACCCTTCTAACCCTCAAGTTTGAGATTGGATGTGCCAGCAGTGCCCTGGTCCCATCTGGACAGTGGCAGGACCATGTCCTCTGGCTTTGTTGACTTGTGCCATGGGTCATGACATGTGAGCAGTGTCACAGTCCTGGACAAGGTTATTGGAGACAAGGTTTCCAGGTTCAACCTCCAGAAACTATCATAAATGCTAGGGTGCCATTCAGTGACAGGTAAATAAAACGAAAGCAAGGCTCTCCTGGCTCCCTGCATCTTACAGTGCACAGAAAAGCAAGCAGGATTTGCCAGAAAGGATGGATGAAATGCATGCAAATGAGTGAGTTTTAAAAGTCATTTTGATAGCACACAGTATTGCAAGCAGAACTAAACTGCAAGCCTCCCTGTAATCGTGACCCTCTGAAAACCTTTTGGAAGGGAACACACCACCCATGGACAGAGGTGCACTGTGGCAGAACTGCTGCAGGTTATCAGCTTTTTTCATGTTAGGGATGCTGTAACACTAGAGCAGCTAAAGTAATAGACAGAGGATGTACCATTTTGCATTTCACAGTATCCTTTAAGTCTTTCTGCAGCTCTTGTTTTGCAGCTCTAAAGTTTTGTGGTATGCATTACTGCTGAAAAAGAATATATTTAGAACAATGTCTCCTTTGCTTTGCTAGCTGGCTGGCCTCAGTGTACATTCCTAATCTACAGCTGCAGAAGTCTGCGGAGTGACTTGAATATTTCATTTTGCTGTTTCAGACTAAAGCCTGAAGTCATATATTCACCCTTCTATCTTTCTTTTCCTCTTTCAAAACACCCTTCCTACAATTTTCCTAGAATAGATTTTTTTTTTTTAATTTATCTGCTAGATTTTTTGCTTCACGATGCAGCAAGGGAAGCCTTCAGCAGCATATGCCGTTCATTAAGCCCTTTAATTCAGTCTGCTATCGTGCTACACACAGCTTCACATTGCCATTTGTGGAACAATCAGTGCTGAGGCAAACTGAAAGAGAAGAGGGAAGGGCAAGTTAAGGTCTGAAACTGGTGGCAGAGGACAAGATTGAATATAAATAGATGTGAGTCACAACTGTGGCATCACTATCAGAGAAGCGTGTCATTCTTTTTTGTTGCAGAAAACACCTCAGTTGCACATAGGAAGTGAATTCACAGCAAGCAGAAATCTATTATTGGAGAGCAAAACAATAAATAATCCCACCAACACACACATAAAAAAAGTTTTTTTCTCCATTGTACAGGTACTTCTCGTGTTATTTATAAATATATTTAATGTTCTATGCGTATTATACATACATACATATATATGTAACTCCTTAATTTATAAGCTCCTCATGCACTACAGCAAATTTATACCAGCTGGAGATGGAAACACTGCACCCATTTTGGGGAAAAGATACTGAAAAAGAGCATATTGCAATTTAAATGGGGGTGGTCTCGGAAAAGAAAATGTCATTAATCTTCTGCAGGCACTGAATGTATAAACATTAGTCAGAGACAGGAAAAATACTCTGCATGCTGAAGAAGCTCAAGTTTATATAAGAAATTTTAATTAGAGAGAGCACAAATTCAATGTTTCAGTAGGCTACAATTGCAATTTTAGATTTTTCTTGCTTCAGCAGTTCCAAATATAGCCCTCAAGACATCCAGTTTCTCTATAATAAGCGTATGTTGAAAGTTAGTGATGAATACACGTAGTAAAGCCACGGAACATCTAGGAACAGAGCCTATTAGTCAGCATTTCTTCCTGGCACTCCACATCCCTTTCTTGTCTCTTCTACTCTCTGTCTCTGTGGGGCAGTTTGGGGCGGAGGGCAGAGCATCCATGTCATCATTGAGATAATTCCCAAATAAATGTTCTTGTATAAGGGGAAGGCAGCTGAACTGTGCTGCCTGTATTCACATCAAGGCAAGGAGAGTGAGCATCCATAACTGGCTTTTCTCTTGGGGAGGTGCTGGGCAGGCGGTTACCTTGGTGGTGATGTTACTGACCTGCTGAATGTTTCACTTGTGTGGTGTACTACAGAGCACAGTCCTTTTGTAAGGACTGAGAATTTTTACATCTCTGTATTAATGCACTGTGTTATAAATTCTTATGTGCCTAGGAAAAGGGAGCTTCGGATTGTTACTGTTCCCTTAAAGTAAAAAACAAGCACTCTGATAGTCACTAAATGATTTCTGTATTAAAAGCACATGTTCCGGTCCACGTGAGTGTTCATCTTGCCTGATCTTCATCGTGACTAAACCTGCTCTGCACACTTCAGCAGCAGAAGGCCCCCATGAGAGCTCTGCAGGGCCAGCTGAGGCTGTTCCCTGACACAGGAATCTGCTGAAGGCTCTCAGCCAGCCTCTGCACCAAGCTCACTTCTGAGTGGAATGGTGGAGGCAGGAAAAGAGATGTAGAAGAAACTTCTGTGCAACCCAGTAAGCCCTAGGCATATTTCTTTGCTATTTGTCCCTGAGGGCTAGTGCTTTTGACGTAGTTAAAGCAGCCCAGCTATAATTTGAAGGACAACAAAGTGCAAAGCCAGCGGACAGCCTGCTCCTGTCTCTACAACCTGTGTGGGTAGTGAGATATCTGCTCAGGAAAAGCAGCAGAATACTTACCATAAGACAGATTATTATATTGCAAAATGGCAGTGTTTTTTACCTTGCATGGTGAAATTGTTATAAGGGAAGATAATTAATGGCTCAGTTTTGTGAGAGGTAATTTACAGCAAAGTGAAGAATTCAAAATATTCAGAAGCTTCACTTCTAATGCACTTCTAAAAAAAGTGCCCTTGTAACTGATGAAGCCCTTCTTCAAAAGCAGGTGACAACTGAATGCTCAATTTTCCATCAAGCTGTTTAAGTACTTTTTTTTTTTTTTTTTTTTTGTCATAGCAAGCATTTTGACTTCAGTCTGAGTTTCCTGTGGATGGGAACTCATAGTCTTAGTCCTTTGTTGCACTGGGAAAAGTCTGATCCCTATTGATTCAGTGACAGACAAAACACTTCAACCTCAGTGCAGTGATTGACATGATAAACTGGACTAGACTTGATAAAGGGTGAGGGGAAAATAAGAAAAATGAGTTTCTCTGTTATCTCAGATCTGCTAGAAGCTGGTACAATCTATCTGCAGCAGTGCTGTAATCCGTGCCTGGGATCTAATCCCAGCTTCCATTAATGCGCACACCTTCCTAATCAGATGTTGTGGAGCAACCCTATGGGAAGGGGACATGTGTTAGATTGGCCTGGAGACAAAAAATGTGATGAGGTGAACAAATTACTGCCTTCAGCTTCCTAATGGGGAAGTTGAATATGGAAGCTGAACGTGGAAAAGATGGAGCCAGTCTTTCCTCACGCATACTCCAGTAAGGAGAATCAAATGAAATGGTCATGATGCAGTAAAGGCAGAAGACGTCAGAAGAACAAATTACACTGTAACAGAGATCAAGCACTGCAAGCAGTCATTCAGAGAGTATGTGGTATCTCCATCTCTGCAGACCTTCAGAACTCCTCTGGACAGGACCTGAGTGACCTGACCAAACTTCAGAGTTTGGTACAATCTTAAGCTTGGAGCAGGGATTGGTCCAGTAGACCTTCAGAAGTTTCTGCTGACCTCAATTATTCAACAATTCTGTTACTTTAATCCACCATAAATTCACATGTCCTTCCGTCTGCGAAGGTCAAGCCCTGTTTTCTGCATTAGATTGAATAACATTGCTCATCATCTGCCAGGCAGTGGAAAGGAAGGAGAAGTGTACCGAAGAGACAGTTCCTTTTTTGCATGCTTCCATGCTATGGTAACTTTCCGCCTCATTTCAGGAACAATAAATGTTGTTACAAAAGTAGTCTGCTTACCCACAACCAGCATGTCAACACCATATTTAATTTATATTGCTTTGAATGTAGCATTTCATCTTAATGAGTTCTTCTCCCTCAAATGTTCTCTTTATACTTTATGGGAGAAATGATTTTGAACCATTCCCATTTTCTGTCTGTGACCGCTGGCTGTCAGTGTCTATTGTAGCTTAAATGATGTGGGACAAGGTAAATTTAAATTCAACCCAGCAAACGGCTGTCATCAACACATTACCGCCTCAAAGTCATTTAGAGGATTCAGAGTAGCATAACAACAGCAAGCAATGTTCAGAACAAAAATCAAGAAGCAACCATGTTAAAAATATCATATTTTGCAAAGCCATTATGTGTCCATACATAGGTCACCCTGTCTTTCTTGTGCGCCAGCTCTGCTAACAGAGGAGAGGGGTTTTAAACGTGTTATGGTCCAGAACACCCCTTACCAACTGCAACACTCTGGCTGCCAGCTGTACATCCACACATTTGTGTTCTTCATGTAATGTGTAAGCTCTGTGGGGTTACTTCTGATTTAAACCTGCAGGAGAAGACTGTGAGTCCTTTAGAGAACTCAGCAATTAAACAATCTGTATAAATTTTTGGAAAAGGGACACTCCTTGCATGATTCATCTGCACAGTACAGACACAATATCAGGTGCCACTGTTCTGTCCCAGGCTAATACAGTTGTGTAAATGTGCTACAAAGAAATCATTTTAATGCATCAATTGCATAGACTGAGGAAGATGGGAAAATTCTAGTTAAACAAGATCCCGTTTCCATCTGGAATGGTTCATATAGTGTCCAATATAGCTTGAAACAATTTAACGGTTGTTTTTTTTTCCTCTGACACAAGACAAAGCATGTCCGAAGAAAAAAAGCTGGAAGAAGTTTAAATGCCTACTTAAGATGGACCATTCCTGTTGAAGTCTTCCAGGGCCTTCAGCTTATCCCATAGGTATGTGTTAGAGTGTATATTTGTGTAACCTTGCCTCTGGTTCCTGTCCCTTCTCTTGTACCTCGGGAATGCTCCATGAGAGGTTTTGGACCTCTCAGTGTATCTAGACATGGAACTGCCAGTCCACACAACCAGGGATTGTTTCTGCCTCTGGGTAATGCTGCAGGTTACAGAGGAGCCTCAGCTCTGCAGATTTAGCAGCAAGCATGCTATTTCAAGATTTACTTTTTATCTTGGCCATGCAAACTATCTTGGTGCTCACATACAGGCATGGACATGCTCTGGGTCTCTCCTAAGTTTAGAGTTTGGCAGAATTTTAAGCTATGTTTAGAATCTCTGCCTCCAATAGCAACTCCTTTCCCCTCTATTCCCTGCTTTTATACCTTTTTAGACATATTTATACTTCCATTTATACTACCCATGGTGCTTTCCTGGTATTTTTTCTAGCAAACTTAATCTTCAGATATGAAATTACAACTGCTGTTATAACCACAAGTATAAATGTATCACTGAGTTCTTCTCCTGATACTTCATCCATTAATCCCTATCAAGGTCCAAAAGGTCCTTGAGACAACAGTTTTTAACTTTGAATTTCCAGTTAATGTAGCTTAAGTAGGACAATTCTGCAAGTCCAGGTTGTTTTTGTCAATATTGCTGCTCATGCACAAACAGTACAGAAAGCTTCATGTCCCGCTGAAGTCCGTGACTGCTCTGTGCTTTCCCTGGGTGTCACAGCTATTTTCTTGGTCTAGTTGCAGTAAGAAGCATTTAGGCCAATGAGAAGAGATGAGGAACCATCTTCAAGGCATTTCACAGCACGGATTCTGATGCCTCTGGCTGCTCAGCCGCTTCTCTCGCATCACACTTTTCCCTTCCCTGTGACTGGAGCTCTTTCCTCTGCTTGGAGTTGCATGATAGTACTGATGATTTTCTAGGTATTCACTGAAAATAATGCAGTTTACAAGTATATTTTGCACCCAAAAGTGTTCTGTTTAATTAATTATTTTAACTCCAATTAAAGGTCCAGTGTTTGGCAGCACTACCTGCAGCAGGAGGGTTGGAACCTGATGATCTTTGAGGTCCCCTCCAACACAAGTCATTCAATGACTCTGTGACTCTAAGGGACAGCTTTATGGCTTTGACTTCAGTTACAGAATTTCAGGGAAGCTTGGTTCACCTACTCCTATAGCAGCCTGGAAAACCTTCCTACATCTGTTTTTCCTAGGAATACAGGTAATAACCACTGGGAAAGCCCATGCATGCCAGAGGAGAGTTTTGGGCATGTTTCTGAGGTGTCTCTGCCCCGCCTACTGGGACTGGCAGTGCTCTGTCACTCATCACCCCACGTCTCGTCAGAGTGCAAACTTTCAAAATGAGCATGCACAGACACTGGCTCTTGTTTCAGTCTTGTGGATAGCACTCCTATAGGCTGAAGCAGTTCTGCAGTGAAGCCTCTGCTTGGTGTGTGCCCAAGAAACTCTCCTCCTTCCCCCTTTTCTTCTCTCCAAGATGTTCTCTTTAAGGAATAAGAACTAAGAGTGTGCCAGCAGGGCTGCTGTTGCATGCTTTCGACATGTTGCTTAGCCTGAGGTACCTGAGAAGGGTGCCAAACCCTTACTAATGCTCATCTCAGATTAGATACTGTTAGCATGAAATAGCTGATTAAAGCTATACCTCATTCCACTCTCATTCAACATTTCCTTCCCTGAGGAAAGAAGTCTGTACTGATATACAACTCAATGGTGAACAACTCTTAGATATCTTAAGACATGTAGTTCATTTTTCTTCTCTCATCTTTTTTTCCTTCGAGCCCATGCAGCTGCATGGAGCCCCATAATATGTCTAGCTCTTGTCTGCTTCAACAGGGATCCAGGTAACCTTTTGACACCTGTTTCAGTATTAACATCTCACAGCTAAGCAGAGGAGGGTGTTGGATTTAACACAGCGAACTGGTCAGGCTGAAAGTCTGTGAAAAGTTAGCTTTTTTTTCTTCCACTGTCACTAGCCTGTATTTCTGCCTTCCTTTCTCTCAGTCATAAAAAGATGGCCATATGCAGTGTCCATATTGTTTATTTAACTCTTTTTTAAATTGTAACAAAAATTAATTCTCAAACAGCTGATATATATATGGGACACTTACAGTAGTCTGGAGTTGTTTGATCCTGTAATATTTCCCAAATAACTAAAAGCATCTAAGATTTGTGCACTGCACCTAAACCAAAGGCCAATTGCTGCTCTTGTACTCTTGTATGGTAAATGTACATATATTTTCACAATAAATGCATAATTGAATAATTTTAGTGGTCAGTGAAAATCTGAAGATGCAGACAAAATTACCAGAGTGGCAACACGTACATTTTAAATCTTCTAAGTCAGTTAAATGATAAGAAGTTGGCACAAGTGGTTTTCTCTAAAGTTTCTCCTCCTTTAAGGAGAAAGAACCTGTAAATTAAGAAACTGTAAGTAAGGAAAAGAAACAGAGGTAGGATAGTCATTAGCTTTGAGATCAACCTTTTCAAGATGTCTTCAAATTCAGAGAAATAAAAGAATCCCTTCATGGATCTTTCAGTTCTTCAAAGACCTAAGTCTTGATACCACAAACATGTACACCTGGAAATGAAATGTAATAAGGGCCATTGAATTCTGCCTAGGTCCAGAACATGACATTTTGAAAACTCTTTTTCATCTGGGAAGCATCTCTGGTTTGAGGATAGCTTATGCACTCCATGTGTAGCACCCACTCTTCTAGTGTTGCTTCTTTGAGGAAGACGACATTTTAGGCCTTCCCATTGTACTCTGCAGGTAGGAGCTCTAATTACTTGGCTACAGTGATGCTTACTTTGTTGAGAAAAAGGGCCAAAGGCAAGAAGTAACACACACCGATTATAATAGGTGAGATTAAAGATTTGAAATCCTTTCAAAAGATAAAGTTGGTAAATTGCCACGGGAACTTTTGTGTTTCCAGCAGTGTTTCCAACACACGCTCGATATTTGGTACTGCCCCAGGGTGGGCCATGAGAAAGTGTGGAGAAGTGATGGTGCTAGTGATTACTAAAAGATACCTCAAGGGAAAGGTCAGTGTAAAGTTTGTTATGTGCCTTTTCCCTGCTCTTTGCAGGGTCTTTATTATGCAGTCCTCCAAAATGTTTTACCTGACAGTTTTTTTACTGACATTACTAAGGTTCAAAGAGAATTTTTTGAAACAACAAATTCGGCTTTCAGATTTGATTATAAATGGTTCCTCTTGTCTTTAATGTCATCTCACCATGTTTACATTTTCATGTTGTATGCAGAGAGACTGCAACTCTAAATAGACTCAAATGTTGTTTCTGGAAAATACATTCATTTTCCCAGAAAGTGATTGTCATCTAAGGTGCAATTTTAGAAAATGATTTTTATAAAATGGCATTTTTCCATACAGAAACTTGATGCAACCTGATAACTTGGTTGACATGGGCTGTCAAATTACTACCTAATGTTTACTTGCTACTGAGTTCAGCTGAAATAAAAACTGTAAGCTAGAGGTAAAAGCTCTCTTTCCAATCACTCCTCTGTCTTCCATAAGACAGACTGAAAGCAAAGCATGCTTCAGAGTTGGAAAGGAGATTTTTCCATTAAAAATATCTCCAAGGACATGTAAAGATGACACCATTCTTCCTGTAAGAACACATCCTGACATTTCCTGAAGTTTTTCCATATAACTCCTTTAAGGGAAGTGGAAATGAATGAAAGTAAAGAACATGTTGACAGGTGAAAGCATTAACTACAGCTTACACAGGCTTTGTTGTGTTGGCCCATGGAGAGAGAAGGGCTGTGCCTCTTCTTTTTAGCCTGTAGACATTTAACAAGCTTTGGTCGGATTTCAGTTCTCTGCCTTACATGGGTGGAACTTCATTGGCTTCAGTTACATTATTACTGGTTTAGATATTGTTATGCTTTTGGTGACCCTCCAAATCCAGTTTAAACCACCACGTTTTTCATGGCTTCTGCTCAAAACCATTAACTGGCATCTATTCAGTTGAAACTTGGTCAAAGTTTGACAACACCTTAGCACACATTTGTGAGTTTGCAAAGCATGAGTGTTGGATGATACATGTCCTCATCATTTCTGTTACTTCCTATGGGTAGATGAGCAACAAGCCAAATCTGTGTACATGTCAAAATAAATGTTTAAAGTCAGATTATATTTACTACCATATGCTTTTTTTTTTTCTTCTTTTTCAGACTATGATATGATCTTCAAGACATATTTCAAGACATAAGAGCATTGTGCTTTTCTCCTGGGAGTGCTTCTTGGCCAAATACAGGTCAAAAGATACTTAACAAGCAGCTTTTGTCTTTTGCAGTTCTTCTCCAGCAAACAATGTTCAGTTATCTGGAGTTTAGCAGCAACAGTGACTCTAAACTCTGGATTATTCAGACTTCAGAGGTCAATAAGAGGAGAACATTTGACAGAAAGAGCTATTGTGTCTGTAAACAGAATGGAGGTGAGACAGCTGAAATGTACTGGAGTAGCCCGCCTTCTTGATTTCTCTGACTATTTATGCTAACATCAAAGATCATACACGTCATTAAATATGTGACACAAAAAAATGCAGTAAGAGAAAACCCTGGACATTTGGAAGATTGCACCCAGTCATTTATTCAGTAAATTGCAACTTTTTTTTTCTGGAATACCTTGAGAGTCTGTACTGAAGTTTCATTAATTTCATGGATCAGAAGATTCTTGGATATTTCTTGCAGGAATATATAAAAAAATGAAACTCGAATCCCAGAATCATGACTGTTTATGCTTTCTGTTACTGGAATAATGTATAAGAGATTTTCTACTACATCACATGAAATATATATTGTTACCCAGTCAGGAAAGAAATAGAATCTATTAATTACATTTCTGCTTTGATTGAATATGGTCAACGTCATGTCAATTTGGATGAAAAGCAAGAGTTATACCTCCATGAATCTCTTAGGCTCATTTCTGTATAAAATACCTTGCTTGCATGCTGATGAGCTCCCTGCCCAATGTACTTTATCTGTTAAATGAACAGACCGTTTCTCTTCTCGTGACACGGTATCTGCAATAGATCTTAAAGCATAAATTGCTCTTGAGGAGTTCGGGGAAGAATGATGATACTTAGTTTTCTGGTGACTTCTTTCTCCCAGTGCTGCCACACAAGCAAGTTTTCTTATTGCAATAGCCTGTGTCTGGCTCAAGCTCATTAATGCCAAGTTTAGCATGCACACCTTCTCCACAGAGGCAGCACCACGGATGGTACTGCGACAAGAAGACAAAGCTATCTGGCTATTGATAACTTGCAAGCAATGCCCAAGGTGTGCAAGCAGCAGCAGCTGCTGGAGTAAAGGCCTCAGTAGGAGGATCTTCAGGAAGATCCTGGAGGAGAAGCCACAACTAAGAAGGACAGTGAGTCTATAAGCAGGCAAGAAATGCTAATGAAGTTCAGAAATATGACTCAAAGGAAGCATATGTGTGGGAGAGGTTCTACTAAAGAGCAAAAAAAAACAAACAAACAAACAGAAAACAAAGCTAGTAACAACATCAAAAAAAAAAAAAAAAAAAAAAAAAACAAAAAAACACCCCAAACAAATACAAACAAACAAACAAAAACAAACAAAAGGCTGATGGGGCGTTCAGTACCTTAAATGGCTGACCAAGTGATGGAGCTGCCTCAAGGCTTTGGGGATAAGTTCAGAACCTGCAGACTGTAGCAATTTTCTTATTCAATGCCTGGCTACTTGCTTATTCAACCTGTTCTGTGATTGCTAATGTAGATTTTTTTTTTTTTTTTTTTCCTGTAAGCTTGTTCGAAAAACTTCAGAATACCTCAGCCTTGTTTGAAGAAGAGGATTATCACAGGGGTTTCCTTGAAGCACTCCAGTTCTCTACATGGTGCTAATAATCCATCCACACCATGCAACCTTCCAAAATACTGCAGAAGCACCCATCATTAACGTAATAATGTTAGCAAATCTACAAAGAAAACTAATCTATTTTCTTTTCTCCTCCTCCTCCTCACCCCCACCCTCCCCAACTCTAGTTTTAAAGATAGAGCAGTAATTTTGCAGTTGGGCTTACAAGTTTAACATTAAGCTTTAATCTAGAATATAATATATGGAAATGTGTTTTCAATAGGTGTGAGGTGTGACTGTTTTTATCAGAGGAAGTATTCTTCTATCCAAGCAATTTTGTTTATTGGTTCAGCTGAAGAAAAAGTCTGTTAGTTTTGAAAGTTTTAAACTGTGGCCTAAGCCAAGCCGAACGTGTTGAGGAAAAGTTTTGTGCTTCTTCTAACCACTTTCCCACGTAATGTAAAAGAGCAAATAATTGCAGGAACAGTATAAAACTTGAGCCAGAGAGCTTTGAAAGGAGAACATAATAGCAAGGTACACTGAGAGATGGCCTTTCACATCTGCTCTGCAAGGCAAGGGATTTGAGACTTGCTTATCATCAGTTCATAATAGCAGCTAGTTTTCAAAAGCTGTGTGTGTTGACTTCCTCTCCAAAAGCCAAAGAAGTGCACTTACTTAACTTTCAAGCTACCAGGAACCCATAATGGAAGTCCTGTCTCTCTAATGAAATTTTTGGTGCTCTTGAAACTATAACTTAGCTACCCATAATGCTGCTCTGCTTTTATGTTAAACTAAGTTAAGATGTTTTATTTTAATACTGAAATTCCTTCTGCATAGTCCTTTGTATCCACTATTAAACCACAATATCAGTTTTGTATGACTGCTTTTCCCTGGACTCGTGGGTAATCACGTGGCTTTTGCACATTCTATTTTAGTAACAAGAGGTATGGCTGTAGGCAATCTGGACTTTACTCATTGTACACTAACTTCAAATCAGTTGTTTTTTTTTTCCCATGCTTAGGCAAATTCTTGGTTGTGTCAAATCTTTGCTTCATCAGTTGAGGAGTATGTGCCTGGCATGCTGGGGAGGGCTGGGGGAAGGGAGGACAGCTGAGAAACATGTGGTTTCAAACCACCTTTTTGCTTCCCTTATTCTCAAGAGTTTCAAGAGCCATAAGTTTGGAGCACCTCCCAAGGCTTCTTTAAATTGCATCCAGCTGCAGTGGCTGCTAATGGGAATAGTCCATCATAGAGGTCAGCAATATCAACACTACTCCAAGCCACAGTCCAAAAATGCTTGGTCTGTTAGCTGGATTGTGGCTATCTTCAGTGGCTGTAGGTAATATTATTACTCCAAACATACTGCTGAATGTTGTGTGATTCAAAGAAAAGTGTAAAGAGCACCTTGTATTAGCAAACACTGCAAGGTGACAGAGAATAACAAAATTAATCATAATCACAGTGCCATAAAGAGACCTCACTTCACAGGGCGACTTAAAGCGGTGTTTACAGTGCGCTTCAGAATTTATTCTTAGTGGGATTAAGTTCACCAAGGTGATATGTGTATGACAGAAAGCAGCAAGCCATCTATTGCATGGTGTGTCAATAACAATTAAATAACATTGGATTATTCAATTATTTTCAAGAATAAGTTAACAGTCAGGGAGCAGTCACACATTAAGCCATTTAAAGACCGGAAAGAACAGCTTCTTAGTCCACTGCAAACATGGATATTATTTTTGCTAACTTGTTACTGTAAAATGTGAACAGTAACAGAAATATTGTGATAACTCAGGAAAGAGATACTACGTAAATGCTAACTTAAGCTGCTCAAGAGCAAATTGGAAAGGCTTAGGTTGTTGGAACACCAGCAGCTAAACCTAGCACAGGATCTGAATTAAAGATGTTACAGCATGAAAGGTCAAACACATCCAACAGTTTCTCAAAGGGCTTGTTCTTTATGCTATTTCTCTTATGAGAGTGTGGAATCTCTTTCCCTGTATCACCTCCTCCCTCCCATCCCAGGAATATTAAGAAATGCACAAACCAAATGACTACTGTAGAAAGATGAATGAAGCCATTATAACAGGTATGTCCAAGCCTTGGCCCGGAGGCTCTGGAGGCCCTGGAGCTGCAACCATGCAGCCCAACATGGCTGGCATTGAAGCTGCCCCCTGCCCCATGCTATAGGGATGGTGGCTCTTCCTTGTGGAGTGGCCCCTGGTATGTACCCATTGCTCTGCAACACCCAAAACGTCACTGCACTATTAATGCTGTGTTGACTGAAACCAGGGCATGGGGAGGACAGTGCTGTGCAGTGCTGACTCAAGTGATGACAAATAACTGTATGCATTTTGATACATTGAAACACGGTGCTCTGAACAGCAAAGAGTACACAGCTTTGCTTTCTGTTTTGATAAAAGAATTTGAGAATAGGTTTCAAGATTGCCAAAAAAAAAAAAAACAAAAAAAAAACACGAATTTATGTTTGCAACATAATTTTCTGTTGATATAAATACATTACCTGTAAATTTTCAAATGGAATGTATAGACTTGCAATCAGATATTCATCTCAAAAATCAGATCATGTCTCTTTACCAGACTTTCATAAGACCTCTCTTACCAGAAAGAAATATCCTTTGCTTCACAGACACAACTTATTCATGTCATCACTTTTGGCAGTATGCACATTTGTGAACAATTGTCAAGGATGAAGTACAGGAAGAGTAGAATTTCATCAAAATTCTCTGATGAATACCTTGAGAGCTCACTGAGAACTGCAGCCACTGCTATCTAGCTAACCTGAGGCATTAGTTCCAAAAAAACAGGCTCCAATATTCCACTAATATTTTTGTTCCTCTCTCTTCTTTAATGTTTTAAGAAAAATATTAAAAATTAAAATCTTATGTTACTTATATATTAAAAATATTTTATATTTTACAAGGTCTGCTCTGAAAGTAATGCCTCCTGTTTTATGATGTGGACCCACAACATCAGAGGTGAATATTGGTGGTATGGCAGCAGAGACTGAACCTTCCCATCAATATTCCATTCCATGTTGTTAACTTGTGACAGATGGCAGCAGAGGGGCAGTCTGACAGAATGGTGTCTGACATAGAAGTGTGTACAAAGCAAAGGTGTGTCATTAAATTCCTCTTTGCAGAAAAAAATGGCTCCCATTGACATTCGCTGATGCTTACTGAACATTTATGGAGAACAAACAGTGGATGTGAGCACAGCGAGGCAGTGGGTGGTGCATTTCAGCAGAGGTGTCACCTTCTTTGGTGAAGATTTTTATGAATGCAATGTGCAGGCTCTTGCTCATCACTGGGGAAAACGTACAGCTAATGGTGGAGTACCTGAGAATTTGTTCCATCAGATAATGTTGTGCTCTTTTTATTGGTTGTAGTTTCCATGAAAGTAAATAGGAGACATTGCTTTTGGAGCAGCTTATGTATATGAGGCCCAAGACAATTCCTCAGTGTGGCCCAGGCATGCCAAAAGGTTGAATACCCACATGTTATAACGAGATGATGGTCTGCACTGTTGTTTCTTTCCCACTGTAAAAGGTAGGAATTAAATCATGATTCCATTAAGAACAATGGGAAAGTAGCTGAAGAAATGATGGTTCAGGATTTTAGTAATTCTACATGCCAAAACTTGACAACATCTCTTGACAAACCCAAATAGGTCTATAGACTTATTATTCCCCAGTGTGCAGAGATTCCTAAAGATCATGTATTTCTCTTCATTATCTACAACTTTAAAGGCATCTGTCCATAACAGGCCCTATCCCTGTAATCCCACCCTCTGTTAATTTTCCTGTATGGGGTGACTGGTCATCTGCTTTCCATGGATGCCTGTCAAGAGGCAGAACTAGCATACCCTGAGGTAACAAGGGCTGGTTAAATCCCCAGCCTTTTCCTACCTCACTTCCCTCAAAATCAATCTAATTTAAAATTATTCCTCCTCCACATTCATTACTCATTCCACCAGACCTCTGGATCATAAGATTTCTGCCTCCAAAATCTTGGTTGAAGGCTGTATTGGAAAGCATATGGTTGAGTATGAGGACAGTAAAGAATTCAGTTCTGTAATGAATTATTTCACACTGGTAGGCTTGACAGATACTTTTCCCAACTACTGGTGAGTTGAAACTCATTTGAAAAGTACTTTTGATCATCAGAATTTGTAAGTGATTAAAAGAAAACAACCTAACAACATGCTGATTTATGTACAGAACTCCCTTTGCGACAACAGAAATAGAAATACAATAATATAATCAACAGTCCCTGAGGTAAGACAAACTAATCCTGAATGAATCTTGGTTATAAATGTTACAAATGGCCCTCAAACATGTTTCAGGATATAGAGAGAAACACTGAGGAAGCAGTTTAGGCAGACTCTATGTGATATCTTCTGCAGAAAACAGCTGATATCGTCAAAGAGCCTCAGCAATAGTGAACAGCCTTCACTGCACTATGAGATGGCAGGTAGTTTTCTGAATACCCACTATGTTTCATGTGGGTGATCCCAAGGCTCATACTACTATTAAAGTTTCCGGGATTGTGCAATAGTCCACCTTAATAAACTAGCAGCCTAACCTCATCTTTCACATTTGCCAGAGGGAGAAAACAGGACCAGATATAGTAGGCAGAATGAGTACTGATGTTGCTTGCATGTAAACAACTTTGTTACATGAAGTCCAAAATAACTGTCATTAACCACTGCCACTTCTGCGAAAGAATCACTAGTCCCTGTGGAGAGTCAGTGCCTCTTTTCTCAATCTAATAGGGCTCCACTGAATTATTTTATATTATCATGGTGTTTTGATAGCAGTGGAAAAAGAAGCACAGAAATGATTGGCAAAGACAAAAGAAAGATTGTTAAGAAACTTTTGGGAGTTGTCCCTGATACTCTAGATAGCTTCCCATCCATGCTCTGCCTGGTGTGAAAGATGAACTTCAAACAGCCTTTCTGTATCTTAGATAAATGTCTGCCTTAATCACCATAGGACTGGCTTACTGGTTTTCCACCTCTCATTCTACCTCTCATATTTTTTTCACAAGATGCTTTTGGAAGGTAAAGTAGGAGAACATGTGAAACTTTGAAAAAAATCCAGCTGAGAGAAAATGTCTCACATCTAATACCCAGGGATGAGAACATGAAGATAATGGAAAGTATCTGAGTAAATGTATCTTCTTTGATCTACATATTTCTGTGTCCTTTTGGTGTTTGTGCTTCTTCAGCATAAAGGGTTGGAGATGCTCTGAATGTTTTATTTTTTTAAAAAATATTTACACTACAAACACAACATGAAAGCATTTTATTTGAGACTACAGTCATTCCAAGAATACCAAATTCATTTTGGTTCACCTAAATTGTAAGCTTTATGCCCAATGAGCTTGACCAGATTAGGTTTCAATCTTCAGCATATTCTTCAGTGTGAAATCTGACTGACAGCAAATTTCAGCCCTGTTTTTGAAATTGTTTATAATTTCAAACGCTCACCAAGAAGTAGTGCAAAGTTTTGCTCTTGCTGATGTGCCTCATTTCATGGGGTTTTCCATAAAGTGAAAAGAAATTTAATGAAAAAATAGCTTCAGTGCCTCATCTCTGAATCAGTATCAGAAGAGACAGCCATATTCTAAGGTTAGTTTTCTGGTTTTCTTCTCCTTGCCTCGGTTTCTTAACTACTTTGTTCTGCCCAGCTCTGTGAGATGTTTGCTTCCTGTACCTCCTCCAACTGCCTTCAGGGCTCAGGAGGCCTGACCAGTCTTTCCACTTCTTTTGGTTGCTCTGACATCACACTCCCTGCCACTGCAACCTGTTTTTGTCTGTGTCTTCCAAATCACTCACTCTTCTGATTTTTGAGACACTACCTCTGTAAAAAAGTGAGAGACAACCAAACTTATGTTGAATCCAGACTTTTTGCTCAAGTTAAAGAGCTGAGGAGTGATCTCACTACACTTGAACTACTGTCAGAGATCATGTCAGGACTTGCAGGTATTTGTGTATTTTTACCTCTCTAGGCGCTTCTGTAGTTGAAATATTGAAGACTAGAACAGCACGCTGATGCTACGGGTGAAAGAACCATGACAGGCTAATGAATGAAAGAGCTGAGAGAGACATATATTCCACCCACACTGGTGCCCTATCACTGTATAAAACCCAAAGTGAAGTTACTATGGAGAATAAAGTAATAGGGAATGAGACCAGGAATGAGACTCTGAAGACCTCTGCAGTGGGTATGAAGGGCAGAGAATGTGGAGGCTATTGCAGGAAGGAAAAATCACAAGGGGAATGGAGTTTTCTTTCAGTCCAGAGAAGAGATACTGCTCTCACAAAAGGTTCTCCAAAAACAAGAACTGATTTTAAATGCTCTCAGAGAATCACATGATTCCTGAGATGGATCAAGTCGCTAGTTGACTGGAAGAGGTTTCACATGAAGCAGAAGGTCGAGGAAATCAAAGTGGTAATGGTATTTTAGTGTCTCCAGTTCATTTTTCTCATGCAGTACAAGAATCTGTCACTTGCATTGTTAAATGCACTAAAAGTTAAAGTTTCAGCTTCTTTTCCTGCAAAAAGGTGATTCATAGAGTTCTGCTGTGCCAAGACAAACTCCTTTATTCTACCCCCTCAACCATTTCACTATTCCTGCTGTGTACTCCGCTGGAAACCAGAGAGTTTTTTAGGACTGTCAGAATATCTCTGTTAGGATGCATCCATTTCCATTCTTCCTGTAAACTTTAATTGCCATTACATTTTCTTTGTTACTAAAAAAAATAAAAATAAAAAATTACAGAAAAGACAACATAACTCTTTCAGAAAGTGGAAAGCAATGTATTTCCCACATACCCTATAGGAAATACCAACCACTGCAGATCTCAGTTACTGAGAGGCACACAGCATTCTCCTGACTACAGCATCTGTCTGTGCTAAGAGAAGCAGGAAGAAACCGTATCTTCCTGGTCACAGGTGATCAAATGTAAAAAATCCATACCAAATTATTTACTACTGTACATAATAAAATGCATATGCAGTGAAACAAGTATAATAGTATGAAGTATCAGAGAACAAAATGCTGTAAAATGAGATTTCAAGTCAATAAAAAATTTGCACAGTATGTTGAATTTCACTTTAGAGAGTTAGTTAAATTTTCTAAATAAAGAGATTTTTTTCTTTTCCATCACTTTAAATATAGAGCAGAGAAAAAATGGAGTGCTATAAAGTATGACAATAAACAGGGTACTTCACATAGCAATGTGACATGCCAGATTCATCATCCATAAATGCATAACTAGCTATTTCCTGAGGATTATGCACCCAGACTACTGTTTAACTAATGTCCTGGTTTCTGTGAAAAAACAACCCAGCAAATGTAATCAATTCCCTCTCCCCTTGCTAAGTAAGATAAATGTTCTGTAGAGAAGGACTGAGCTTTCTGAAGACATACATGCTTGTGGGTGGGTATATCTATGTGTTTACATATAGTGCTGTGGCTAGCTGTAAGATTACCTCCTACAGAACCAGTCATGCAAGAGGATAAAAAGGCTGATATGAAATAAAGCTGAGGTTGTACATTATTTTAATACTAGAAATAAGAAAATGTTGTATTATGGGTTGTATGAATGCCATGACCAGACCACCAATCCTTAAAGTCCTAGCTACAGTCAATAATGGGTTGCATAAATGACTAAATATTCCCTGGGAAAGAAAAAGCAAGCTACTTTCTGCCATTCCAGATGAGCTCTCTAATTGCCAGCCCTCAGGGCCAATCTTCTGCTTTTAGTCTTTGCCTTTTACTGGGACTCTTCCATTTTGTGTAAATGGTTAAATATCTCATAGGTGAGAAAGAGACAACCAATAGCCTAACCAGTGGGTAGTCATCAGACAGCTGGGGAAGAAGTCAAGTCAGGGAGCGTAAGAGAGTGAGTATGGATTTTCCACATGCTTTTTGAAGAAACTTGAATTTTTACAAATTATTGGGTCTAGACTGAGAGAATATTCCTCTCCAAGTAAGTCCCAGAAAAAGCCTCTTGTTTCGCTCACAGTTAAATGGAGGAATGCCACCCAAGGCCCTTCTCCAACTGATTCAGAACAGTCTGTATGTCTTAGTAGCTACGCTGGATGTTTTGCTATTTTCTTAGAACAGAAATTCCCTGCTGAACCTGAGAAATGCGTCTGACATGAAATGTCTGTTCCTGCAAAATTAAATGAAATAACTATTGGCCAACATCTCTAAAGATGTGCAGAACAATAATTAACCTTCACAGATTCTTTATACCTATTTTGTTATAGTAGTATAAATATGTGGAGTACAGGGGGTGGCACTCTATTTCTGTTGTTTCATGAAGAATGCAGTATTATAATACACTTATGTATAGGATGATATAGGATGATGTATAGGAGCTACAATTTTTCAGGCTTATAAATATTTATATACTGTAATACAGGTATTTACAGCATTTTTTGCATGCCCTCCTCCACATTATGTTTTGTCCCAGATTATGGATCATTATCTAGTGCCTCTAAGCAAATCATTTGTCATAATAAAGCCTCTGCCATCAATTCATTATAGAAGCTAGGAACAGGCTGGCCTAGTAACCTTGTACTAAAAGCCTTAGCTATTTTGTTCAAGGTTTCCCATCAGCTGTGGCTCTCACAATTTCTATTCGCATCTCACCTATCAAACTGCCACCTAATGTTTTATTTGTTTGCTTTTCACTTGTTTTTGTTTTGTTTGCTAATCAGACTTGCACTTATTTAAGCTTCTTCAATGTACTTTTCTATGCTTGTGTATAAATACTGTTCTCAGGTATTGTATTGAAAAAAAAGATGTATTTATACTCTAAAATAGCCTCCCATATGTACTGTCAGAACTAGGAGGGCATTAAAGGAAGATATTTGAAGACAGGTTTGTGCAGCACAGACTTCCCATACATCCATGGCCTTTGCGAACTCTATTCGCTGGTTGTAAATCCTGGGATCTTAAAGCCTTTGCCACAACCTGATTCTAGAGAAATTAAACCACAGACCAGTGCATAGAGAGAAGCTGCAGTGTCTTCAGCCATATCCCACAACCACACAGCTGAGGGAGCAGGGCTGCAGGATGTCACAAGTTCATGGCATGAGCAGCTAGGTCAGTCACACTTTGTTCACAGTTCACAATTATAATGAGTTTTAATTCCCTTTCCTTGTTTCTGGAAGAAGGCTTGCTGAGGAAGACAGCCCTTCTATTGGGTTCTAACTTGTCCCACCTCCCTCATGCAGCTTATTTTTGTCTGTGGATATTTAATTAGAATAAACTCAATTATTTTAACTCTGCACAAAATTGCTCTAAGTTTTCTCACAATATGCTTGTGATAGCATTTTTTCCTCACAAACCACGTAATCACTTATGGTGGCTATGATTATACATCAAAAGACATGTCTATCCATTTCTGAGAGATATCGTGGGAGCCAAACTCAGCCCACGTGGCACCCTCTCTCATGGGAGTTGCTGACTCCACACACAAGACTGCTCTCTTTCTGAAGGCTTCAGGCAGAACTTCACAGATGCTTTGAATGAGGAAAAAAATTTAACAGGAAAAATCTACCTGTAGATAAGCATAAAATCATTAAAAATATTTAGGTTGGTAGGGAACTCAGGAGGTCATCTGGCCCAACCACACATACAAAGCAGGACCAACTTCAAAGTTAGATCACATAGAAAAGTTTCCATTTCTACATGTTCATCAAATTAGACATAGATTACAGTGTGATGCCTTTGTGTGGATCCATCCTGTTCCATCTTCCATCAAAGGTTTATCCCTATATTCTCCTCATCACCTGCCAGAGTGCAGGCAGATTTTCTCCCAGCATGAATCAGCTATGCCCCTTTCTCTCAAGCCTGACAGTGCTTTTCTGTGACACCACACTGGCATTTGCACCTGTGTTCAATTTAAAAGTAATAAATGTTTCCTTTGCTTTGAGAATAACATTTAATTCATCAGTGGTAAAGCTTTCTGTGCCCTTATAAGAAATTCCTAGAATGGTACTGCTATATCATCCTTGTCTAGAGATCATTCACTGATTGTTACCCACTGCTGAAAAGTGTTTTAGTCTCAGTGCTCACATCTTAGTTCCAATTAATTTTCATGGTAGAAGAGGATCATTGTCCTGCTTCTGTGAGGCTCCAGACCAAACACTATGTGACCTAGATTTCAGGATTTTCCTTGTAAGTCTAGGTATTTGAAGCTATAACAAGAATATATTTTTTATTAAAACATCCATTCAAAAATGCCAGTTTGTCAGATTTGCAAGCATTTAAACTAGCAGTGTTCTTCAGACAATAAGGAATAGCACTTATAATTAGCATTTAACTCCACAAGAAATATTGAGTTATGCACCCAACATTCTTAGAGCTCTGGGGAACTTTGTGTTTCATCTTAGCAGGTTGATACCTCCAGCAGATTAAGAAAAGCATGCCAGCTGGTAATTAGAGCTCTGAGCACTGGTCACAGCAGCACCTGCTCTCCTTATTGTATACTTCAGTTCTCATGTAATCATGCTTGGATTTCTCTTGGTCTAGAAAACATTCAAACATAAAATAAATAGAAGTGAGTGTATTGCAACCTCCTGCATAGGCTGATACCTTCTCAAGAAATTGTTGATTCACTTCAGGTCACCAAAGGTTTCTTTAATAGTACTGACAATGATGAAAGCATGTTTAATATCTTTTCAGTTGTGTAGCCTTACTAGTGATAAGCAGAAGAACAGAAAGCGATTCTCATCAAGGAAAGAGTGTATTTTGTCTGCTGCTTGCTATTTCATGCACCCTGGTGCTGTTTTTATTGGCAGTATGGGTGAGCTTTTGCATTGCAGGGCTTTTTATTTAACTTTATTTATTTAAAATCTCTTCTGCATGGCAACTTGTTATTCTTGTAACAGGTGTAAGATTTTGGAGAGAACAGTACTTCAGCTGTGTAGATGCATAACAGAATAGAACTGGCCATAATACATAATACCCTTTTTCACTTCAAAAACTTATGCTCTTTTTAATTTAAAATATTATTATCCAAAGAGGCATAGGGAATAACCTCAAGAAAAAACTACTTTTTTTTTTTTTTCAGTGAAAAATAGTTAAAAAATTGTGTCAGAGTTCTCAGTAAAATTTCCATGTGAATCTTGTGATGGTTTTCTTCCTGACCAGGACATTTAGTTTCTGTGAAAAAGACCCGCAGCAATATAAGATATAAAGGAGACAAGGGCATTTAGCAAGCTTCTTCATCAGGATGCGTAGGAACTCAGGTCCTGGAAGTACTTGATGTAACTTTTGACCATCTTATCTTCCTTACCCTAAATATACATAGCTGATAAAATAATGGAACATAGTTCTCACAAATGTCCTAATACAGTTCTTACAAGGGCTACTTGAAGAACTTGCTCTTCTACATGCAAAATGAAAAACCTTTTTCATAAAGAGTGTTCAAATAGACACAAAAATATTTTTCAGCTTTACTTGTCCTGGGGAAAAAGTAAGGTAATTTGTTTTAATCTACTTCTAAAAAAGAAATTATGACATTTAATTATGATCCTAACTTTCCACTAATATAGCCAAGAAGAAATCACCACCATCACCGAAAGTGATGGATATCACATTTTACTTCAAATATGTCCAATTTAAATTCCTTGACTTCACTGCTTAAATAATGTCACCTGACTTATCAAGAAACCGAAGGATCTTAATGTCTAGTTGTCAAGGGAAGACACTTGAGATGTCACAGGCTTGACCATTAGCACCACAGAAAACAGCATCACCTTTGTAACAACTTTCTAGGCAAGCCTTGAGGAATAGGCTCAACCCTATTTTTGTCCATAACATCCAACTGATTGCCTCATTTCTTCCATTGCAAATATTCCAGAATTATTTTGCTTCTGTAAGAATGTTTTCATTAATTTAACTTTTAAGGTGATAAACATCTAAAAGGTGTAAGTGCTGCAGACTGGAAAATGCAGCTTTCACCATTTTGCCGCATGTCACATAGCGTTCCCTCTTACAAAAATTAATGATCAAACTCATCATGAGAAATGTGTTAAGGGGAGACTTAGCAAATCTGACCTGAAGGATTTAAGGTAAGTTTCTGATTTATTATTATCCTTCATACAGACAAGAATTATGGTTGTTTTTCATTTAAAGAGCACTTATGAAATGAGTAGTAATGGTTTTAGGGTAGCACTTAGACCAAATGCAAGCCAGTGTGTAAGGATAAGTGAAACAATGGAATTTCAGGGAAGATTTAAGCAAATCCTCAAAGTGGGCTTATTGTTGTATTACCTTCAAAGATTTTACTTTCTGCTGACCTTAAACTCTTCAGCCATAGATGGATAATTGCAGAGATACAAAGGCATGAGCAAATGTAGTGGTAGCAGACTTTCATACTGTAAGGTTAACAGGTCGTAAGGTTAACAGGTTGTAAAGTTAACCAGTATATAGAGAAGTCAGGCTAGTAAGAATAGTCAAACAGAGGAAAGGTGCTCACCGGTGTTGTAGGCTAGCAAGACTCCAGAAAAAGCAATCTCCAGGAAGAGATCCTTCCTTAGTGGAAGTCAGCCCTTAAATGGGGTCTAGGAGAGGTGGAGCCTGGCTCCACCCCTTCCAGGCACACAGGTGAATTGCTTTCACCTGTGCTCCCATGGCTGACTCAGTGCTTGCCTCAGGTGGTCAATCAGAGGTTCAGGCCATGATTCAACAGTTCCCATACACATACGTAGAGTCACTTTCATAGATAGAGAGGATTTGTGCTAAGAAATCTGATGAAATCAACAAATTTAAAATTTGTTGATTTGTTTTTGTTGAAAAAAATCTTTGGAAGTTAAATGGTTTATTATATCTCCAAAATCAAAACACTTTGAAACAAATGTTAAAGAATTCTGGAGGGATCAAGCATTTTAGATTTTAGATTTTTTGTGCATATGTTCCTGCTGTAGTCAAACCTGAACAGCATTTGAATGGAAGGCTTCTGGAAACAAGTTCTTCTCATGCACATTTCCATACGTTCTTATCTGTAGCCAATAACCAAGAACGGGTGATATATTGCTACATCCTAAGCTAACACATCTGTGCATGTAACCTCACTGACTTCATTTGAGGTAACTAACTGCTCAGTGCATACATGAAGATATACTTGTACAGCTAGTGTATTACTTGCCCTTTCAACGTGAAACAGCTCTGAGCATGTGCTACATGGAAAGCAGCTCTCAATAAAAATAGGGTTGAATGTGAATCCCACACATAGCAATTGATTGTATTTGAGGTTGGGTACGGAAAAGCTGTGGTTAAAAAAAACACTTCAAAAACCTTGTTTCTTTCTTTTTCCTCAGGAAAGGGAAAATGTGCCTTCTCCAGAGGCATTACATCAGTGCTGCTAAATGCGATACGCTAATGAGTCACGTATGGCAACCTTTCTCTGGGCAGCAATGTAGACACTAAACAGACACTTCTCTTGCCTTCATTAGCTGTGGTTTACTGATTAGCCAAAGGTACATGAAAGTATTACAGATCTGAGACATAGACAAACCACGTCAGTCAACAAGTGTTCAGTTTTCAAAGTGCTCCTCAAAAACCATACTGATGTTACATGGAAATGGTGTGCTTATATCAAAGCAAAGATGCTGCAACAGTGCAGTGAATGCAAGTAGAGTAAAAGTACAGTCACACTCTTCTGCGGTCAGCATCTTCTTGTGAGAGCAAAGCTTTCTGAGGAGAATGGCTTCAGTTTTCAGATGGTGTTGTTTGTGTGTGTGTGTGTTACCATACCCATGTGCACTGATCATTAGTGTAATGCAAAGACATAGATAAGCAATGATGCAATTATTTGGTATGAAATCCATTTCCTAGAATAGACCCAGAAGTACAAAACTTCATCACTGGAAAGAGGAGAAAGAAAGCAGTGTGTGTGTACATATGGACTGTGTTCCATATGTATGTCCAACAACAAAGTTAATAAATTAGGTAGAAATAACACTGAACAAAAAAAGGCTAAGAAATGCTAAGAATGTCTTTGGTGCTGAACTACACTCCTGACCTGTCTTCAGTATGGCAGAATTCTCATTAGTTCTCATTATGTGAGATGAGTTAATATAATTAGCAGTAATGTTGTTGTGTTGTGATACCCTAAGGATGTATCCAGGCAAGGTTTGAAGGGAGAGGTAAGAGAGCGTTCTGAGTGAAGCAATACAGCTGGAGAAAGAAGACAAGGTTTTTGGCACACATGAACTTCCTCAGGCCTGAAGAAAAACATCAGCGAAGTTGAGTTTTGTTTTGTAACCTCCAGAAAGGCTCTTATGCCAAGGATTCATCTATTTTTTCAATTGTTTTAGGTCACCTAATGGAAGCTGTTACTTCTCTGTACACACATCAGCAGGCTTACTAAACATAGGCACTGAATGCAGATATTTCTGATTCCAAACATCAGACACAAAAATTATTTCCTGCTATAAAATTCCTGATCTATCTTCACTGCTAGGTATGGACTGCATCATAACTCCCACTTTGTTAAAAAGAAGGAATTGAAGTAAGGAGATAATACAGTCAGCTTTCTATCTGCAAAGACCCACTCGTTCTGATGATAATGCAGGTATCAAATAGGTAGAGGTAGCAAATGTATCACAGTAAAAATATTTCCAAATAGGAGATTATCTTTTCTGGCTGGCCATCATTACGGGTATGCATTTCTTCATTTCTTATCACCTGTCCAGCTGAGAAAGTCTGCTGTGAAAAACAGTTTATACATTATTCAAGTTTAGTCGACTGATAGAGTAGATTGACCTTGTCTCCTATGAAAAGAAGCAACTTTTTCCTTTTGGTAGCTTTCAGAAGAATAATGGCTGTGGTGATAATGAATAGCTTATTCATATTTCATATGTGAAATACCAACAGCATGCTAATTAGGGAAGGTCAGAGCACATGGGAGTAAAATGTGAACCTCTTAACCTTGAAGAATGATTAAAGAACTTTTATCTTTTGTTAAGAAATTCTGATCAGGTTTGGAATGGGCTGCTGGATGTTCTCCTTCATGTACCACCCCCCAAATCCTCCTCTTTCAGAGCTATTTCCTTGCCTGGCTGAAATGCAGCTGAACCAAAGAGCCACATGCACTCTTAAGTGGTCTGAGTGCCTCTCAGGTGGCTTAAGCTATTGTGAAAATTAGTGGAATCAAAGGAGAAATATCTGTCTCTCCCTGGAAAGGGAGAGAATAAGACCAAATAAAAATGTTACAATGCTGGCTCTAGGCAGTGGCTCTGCCCCTCCCACTGGCCTGTTTGCCTCATGCAGGATAGAGCCAATGGGGAAGCCCAGCCAAACCTGGAGCCTCTTCCCGTCTTGGGGAGGACAAGACACTGTGCTATTGCTGGCTACAAGCTTTCTTCTCCCTGAGGGTGGTGGAATAGGGATGGACTGTCCCTCTCTAGAGCATAACTGCTTTATGACCACTGAGGCAGAAAATGCGTAATCCATTCAGAGAGAGAGAAGAAAGTCATCGAGCTCATGGTAGTTAAGAGCAATGATCATTTTTAATTAGCAGTGTCACCTGCTTGGACATGTTATTATCTGTGCCAAAAAAAGGTCATTTTCCTTGAAATACTCCAGCAGATGTGACACTAATTTAGTTATTTTCCTTGAAATCGATGCAAAAGTTTGAAGACATCTTTTGTTCACGCTTCAGAATCCCATATCAGAATGTCTCTGTAATAATTTCATATTTTCAGTCTAGGGCTGTATCGTTTTCAAAAGCTGGAGCAAATCTGCTATTTTGGAATCATCTGAGCATGAAAATTGTAATTTTTACACTCTAGGAGGTCTGATGTAACTCCCATCAAGACTGGCTAGGAAACTCCCAGGGATTTTAATGCAAGCTGGACTGGGTACTAAAAACTTCTGATATCTTTTTGTATTTTGATCAATCAAAAGTGGCAAGGATTTTAGTTTCACTGATGGTAAATGGTGTAGAGCAGTCAATCTTCACATAGTAATGTAAAGGGGTCAGTCTGGAAATGATAGGCATGTAAAATCAGGAGCTACAAGTCTCTAAAAGAGGAGTGACAGGGGTTTCTTTTTCTTTTTTTCCTAGGCTAGTAGAGAGGCTGAAACAGGAAACTGATGGGGACCATGGAGATGTACTGAACGTGACAGACAGCAGTAGAAGAAGGAGAAATTCTATCCCTGGAGAGATGAGTGGAAAAAGAAAGGCAAACATTTTCTACTCTCTTTTTGTGTACTGCCTCTAATTCAGGTGATTTTTCTTAGAATGGAGGAGTTTTTACAATCCAGATGGCTTACAGTTCCAGAGCTGAACCCAAAGAGATGTAAGGAAGAAAATGAAGATCGATCTTTTGTCAAACTGTAACCTGTATATCCAGGACTGCAGACATTTCAGATGGCACCTTGTGCCACCTACTCGCAAAGCTAAGACATTTCAGAGGTGTGTGGGTTGGGAGTGGGCAGGTTATGATGGGAGTGAGAACTGCTTAATTCAGTCTATAGATGAAATAGGTTGCAGAAAGTGCAGAGGTTAATTAAAATTGTAATAGTAGCAGTCTTAGTAAGCAGGTTACAGCTTTCAATTAAGTGTGTGGCTGTGGGCAGGTTGTTCATGCCTCTGCTATTGTCTTGCATCAAAGAGTGCCCTGAAATGCCTGATCAGTGGATCCCGCTAAGCTATCTCCTGTACAGAGACAAGCTGAGTGCTTATAGCAAGAACTGAAGAAAAACTGGTTTCTGACTCACTGTACTAGGATCATCATAAGGAGAACAGAGGGGAGCCAGGTCAGCTGGCAGACGTGGGCTTTGCAGGAGGCTGTTCATTCTAACCTGTACAAAATTGTTTCTCCTTTGCCTGAAGGTCGGTCCTGGCCAGGAGGAAGAGGAGTAGCAAGAGAGAAAATGCCAAAAACAATGTGCTCTGGCTGTTTCTCCCTTAGCTGGGTAATCCTTGGTGCCTGTATCTAGGAATCAATTAATGTTGCCTTAAATAGACTGTCTTATCAGGACATCTGCTCCTTTTCAGTTTCCCTTCCTCCCTCCTCCACCAGTACTGCCGATAGCAGACAGTGAGCTTGATATGTGGGAAAGAGATCCTGACTAGGTTTACCTGGTTTTTGGGCTGACTTTCTATGAGATGAGAATGGTTATCAGAAAAGGAAACTAATTCACCTCCACAGAGGCTACTTACTCATGTGAGAATGGAATTATTTTTGACAGAGTTAAGTGAGGAAGTTAAGGTTTTTTCTTTTGGCAGTATAGCTGGAAACAAAGCAAAACAAAAAAAAAAAAAAAAAAAAAAAGAGCAAACAAAACGTTAAAATATTAAGAGCCATTCAGAAAAGACAAAGGAGAATTTAAGAAAAGCAGGAAGATTTTGAGCTACGTTTTCAAAGAGACCTGAGGCATGCATGGAGTCTTGCTAAGTTTTTTTACTCATGGACACAACAAAAAAACTGAGAGAATCACATGCACAACATTGATTTTCACTTGAATGGTGCAAGGTAGTGTACAAAGGCTTGGGCACAAAAGGAAAAGTCTATCATTTAGGTGTACAAGGGATGGTAGTGAACTACTGTGTTTTATCATGAGGGTGTAGGCGCAGAAAAATAAAGGAATCCTTTTGTAAAACTGAAATTTGTCAGATGAATAATTTATGCAAAATAAGAATGAAAGAAAGAAAGAAGAAATCTATGCAATACATGTGAATAACCATTCTGTAAATGATACTTAACAATTATCCTGGAAAACAAAGTAACAGTAGACCTGAAAATCTTAGTTTACCATGGTGCGAGGAAATTTGCAATGATATTTTAGAGTGAATGGCTATTTTAACAATCTTGGAACCAATAAAATCTTTCTTAATTGGGTTTCAAGAACTTGTGGTCATATTCACAGTGGTGAGATCTGCTACACAGAGAACTTCTGCTAGTTTTGAACCTATTTCCAAATTCCCAAGCCTTGTTGTAACTACTGTGGAATTGAACAAATATGAGAAGTATGTTTTGAGTCTAACTGAAAAAGAGTTAGTCAGACAAAGAATCTGACAATTAAAAATAAAAAAGCTATTTATGTTTAGTGAGCAGAATGAAGGGACATGGGGAAAGTAGAGGAGACCATGCAATCATATAGAGCAAGAAAGGGGCAGTTGTTGTTTGGATGGATATATTCCAGGCGTTAAATGTCTTACAGTCTGGAGTAATCCCCGGTATCCTGGCCTGGAGCACTCAATATAGGAAGAATGTGAAGCTGTTGGAGAAGTCCAGAGGAGGGCCACAAATATGATCAGGGGGCTGGAGCATCTCTCCTGTGAAGAAAGGCTGAGGGAGCTGGGCTTGTTTAATTTGGAGAAGAGACAGCTCTGGGGAGACCTCACTGCAACCTTCCAGAACTTGAACAGAGCTTACAAGAAGGAAGGGACTGACTTTTTACATGGTCTGATGGTGATAGGTCAAAGGGGAAAGGCTGTACGCTAAAAGAGAGGAAATTTAAGTTGGATGTTAGGAAGAAATTTTTTACTCGGAGTGGTGAGGTGCTGGAACAGGCTATCCAGAGAGATTGTGGATGCTCCATTTCTGGAGGCATTCAGGGCCAGGTTGCATGGGATCCTGGGCAGCCTGATCTGATCGGTGGCAGCCAGCCCATGGCAGGGATTTTGCAACTAGTTTATCTTTAAGGTCCTCTCTGATCTAAACCATTCTATGAACCACTCAAAAAGTGTACAAGCTGATGCTGCAGGTATTCTTCAGGCCCATCTTTCATATGTTTGAAAAGAGAGTTTGCCCAGTATAGTATGAAGTAGATACTTTCTTAATTTTTGTGGAAATGCTAGAAAACAATGTAAATTTTTAAATTCCAGAATAAGTCAACCTTTTCATTCTTAAAGGCTTAAGAACAGAAGATTAGAACCAATTTTTTTTATCTGTCTATCATGTTGACTACCAAGATTCTAGCTTCAAGCCATATTAAAGAACGCAAAAAATATGTGTTACAGAAAAATGCATATTATTCAAAGAGAAGAGTACAGTACATTGCTAGAGTGTGGTTTTGGTTAAATTTAGGTGTATGTTAGAAATAAATTACTCTGTTACTGCTAAAAACAAATTACATCCAGTAAAACAGTATTTACTATTTACTGTACCTCCATAAAAATGACTGTTCTGAAATGGTGAAGTTTGATAATGGCAGCAACCTCTTTTACCAGCATACTGTAATTATATTTTTGTAATAATTCATTTACCAACCAGCTGGTGATGAAAGCTATTTCCAGCCAAATGAAAAGTGTTCTGATTGAACAGAATGGTTTGAAATAAAATGTTTCTCCCTCATCAGTTTCTGAACCTACCTAAGGGTCAAGGTCCAAATGCAGCAAACAGTTGCTTAGATACCCAAAGGAATAAACCATAATCAAGGGACCCAGTTTCCCATTGTGAAAGATCCTCACTCTCTACTGCATCCTAAGGAGGGGAAAAAATAGGTATATATCGCCTGTGTTTGCCCTGCAGATGTTATGATATTAACAGCAGGACATTTACAGCCCCCAAGTGAATGTCAAGGCTTTTGTTTGCATGGAGGGAGCACACGATACCCATGGAGCTGCCAAAAGCAATCTGTAAGAGGCTTGGGGCATTGCTGACATCCGGGTGCTGGCACAAGGATGAGAGCTTATAGGATGGCTGCTGTGGCTCCACGCTCACAGTGAAGCCTCCTTCTGTTACTTTGCTATGCAGTAAACAGGAGGGAAAAGCATATTGTTTTTGCAAGTCATATCACAAAGCCCTTCTCTGAGGAGCATCAAAATGACTCAATCAATATGTTGCTTTTCCACTGCTGGGTGAATGCTCGCTCTTTAATATTTAATAGATTCCTGGCAGTTGTGCATCTGGTGTCCTCAGCCAGGAGTCCGTGGCTGCCAGGCTCCTTTCCTGTACTGATATCTTTCACGCTGTAGGGCAGCATCCATCATGGGAGGCACTTCCCTTCTCAGAAACTCTCTCTTTTGCCTCCTACTTTGCATTCACCCATCTTTCTCTTAGCCCTCAATTCTTAGCTGATGCCAGATGAAGGCTGCTCAGAAGCAACCCTTCCTAGTTGCCTTTTCCAGGCAGTTCAGAGTTTACTTCACAAGCTTGAAAGTCTGGCCGTGCCACTTGGAGCAGCATAAGCAGCCAAACCACTTCCGATGGAATTTCTCCCTATCCAATTTTTGCCTGTAACTGGTGAGGTTATGAGCTGAAGAGTGGGGATGTGAACAAATAAAAAGAAGAACTCGGATGGAGAGGGGTTTCTTGAATCAGTGTTATTGCAAAAGCCGACGTTTTGTACACTTTCTGCAGTGGAACAGCCAGTGGAAAGATTGACAGAGCTGGCTTCAGATCAGGTCTTATATGTTTGAAAGATACAAAATACATTTTATGTGCTCTTTATAAATTCCACAAGTAGCTGGCCTCGATTGTTCCTGCAATATTTTACTAATAAAACCTCTGTGCATACTTCTCAGAAGAATTCAGGATCAAAACTGGCACATACACCAGTTGGCTTTGGAGTTTGTTCGCCATATACACACGCTTATGAGAAAGATTTATGACATGCTTAGGAATTCTCTTAAAGAAATTATGTGTAAAAAACCCATTTTATTCTCAAGTGAAAAACATAAAAGCTACAGAGTATGTATACGTGCTCCAGAGGTTTAATTTTACTGAAATCGATAGAGTAACTGTGGATTTGCAGCAATGTAACCTAACAAAATTTAATGCATGCAGCTTAAGCAGTCTGTAAAATGTCCTGGAATACTTCAGAACAATAGATGTTGAATTATCTCTGCTGCATGGAAAAAGTACACTTGAAAACTACTTTTCTAGTGAGTAATAGATTTAACTGATAAAACAAACTAGCTGTTCACTTGGAACTAGAAGCTAACCTGAGTGTCATCAGTGAGAATAATCCTCTTTTCAGTGACAAGATTAGATCTGTATGGGATGGATTTATTGCCACTGACAAGATCTCAGCCAGAGCGCAGGCAGAGTTCAGGCAGCAAATGATTCTTAAGAGTATATGGAACTATACAGCATATAGAAGGAAACAGTGCATGTGCTTGTGTATATGTTTTTAAACACACACACACGCATGCACACACACACACATCACTGAAGTGTTGTTCTTTTTTATCACTTATCAGTCTTTGAATTTTAAATAAATTGTGGACTAAAGGTTTGATGTATAAAACATACACATGCAAACACAGTAAGATTTTGTCTTTCTCTTGTATTCTAAATGGGCTGGTTCAGGACCTTTTTTCATCAGTTTTCCATCCATTTGCCTACCTTTCTGGTAGAAAATAGAATTTGCTTTTGATTTACATAACTTGGCATGCCTTTTCTGACCCTTTGGTTTCATATATTCCCTCCAACCTGGTTCCTGATGGTAGCTGGTATCCTGATACATTTAGGTTTCTCTCCATGCCTTTTTCTCTAAGACCAATGACAGCTGTCTCTGTAACTCACTGCAATTTCCCTCTGGAATAATTTCCCCAGAAACACTTCAAACCTAAAGTGTTGACACCAGACCAATTTAAGAACAACTCCTGGCACTATGCTATGTAATATTACCTACAACTCCATTTGTCGTGACTTATTGGAGGGAGGGCTAACTCTGGAGTCCAGAGAACACTTTTCCGCCCTTTTGTCCCTCATGCACAATACTACAAACACAGCTCAGAGTAGAGTGTTTGCTCCCCACCATGCTATCTGCTCTGACTAACCCCCTGCTCATATCAGAGATAGGGCTGCTGTCTGTCCTGCTCTTGGCAGTCCTACAGCTGATAACCATGATTCAGCTAAAATTGCACTGCAATTAATAATACTGTCCTTCAGTCATGTTTGTCCACTTCTGAATGTTTTTCATTTGGCTTCACATGTGTTACTTTACAGCACAATGTGTTGCAATAGCTAGGCAATGTCACAAACCCTCGAGCTGCTGCCTCGTATGCAGGATAGTGCATAGTCTTAAACTGCAATGCAGTGATTGCTCCTCTTTACATTGCTTGTGTGCAGTATCCAAGAGCTGAAATTAAGTGATTACTCCATTGTATGGTTCTGGAACATTATGCCTGTATTATAGGAACAGGCTGTAAGAAGTTATGATTATCGGTTTTTAGATGCAAAAGAAGCTGTGATAGGTGGGTGGTTTAGAAGCAGAAAAGAACATTTCTTCCTAATGGAGAGCAGAGGAGTTTTGATCTTTGTAAGGTTGCTCATTCAAATGTCATGCATTTGGTGCTGTGTGCTCGACAGGATTTCAAGGTATAGTGCAACGATTTTAATTTTTAAAAAATTGAAGTTATTTCTACATTTTACTAGAATTTTTCTTTGTACCCAACAAGCCCATCAAAGCCATTCCATAGAAGAGCATTTCTTTGGACAAAGAGCTGTGTAAATCCAACATGAACTGCCCTATCCTTGTGCACCTGATCTACAGAGACCTTTATGCCAAGAAAAGTATAAGGAGAGGTAGGTGAAAACGCTGGATGAAAAGTGCTGCAAGGTGCAGGTAGCTTGGGTGATGCAAGCCTATTCTCAGTGTCTTGCATTTCCTTTTTTTCCTAGCTTTTCCTTTTTCCTTTCTGTTCATAAGCATCTCTACAAGTACCCAACCAACATTGGCAACTTTCCTGAGTACATCCTATGTGTAACCCCTCTGGTATAAACTGCTGCCCTGCAGGTACCCTCCAAAGAGTTCTCTTTAACTATCTCATTTTGGAATATCCAGCAAGAAAAAAAAATAATGCACATGCACCTCAAACAACAGCCACATCTCTGTCCTGTGGGGGGTGTGAGGGGCACTGAACAAGCTAATGTTTGCAGTCAAACAAACCTGATTGTTTTTTCAGGAGGGTTTTTTGCTATGTTTTCACATATGATTAGAAGCATCCAGGACTTACCAGCACCTCTCATGTAGTCTCCTGTAGCTGAAATCCAGTTTACAACGCTATCCAGAGTAATGTCACAGCATGGTGATGAAGAATGTGAAAGTCGCAAGCCTCTCAGATCATGCTCTTCTGTTTTGAAGTAACAACATACCTTACATCTTAAACCCACTTCTACACACACTTTTGAGCTTGCCTCAACTTCTGAATTCATTTCTGTATGTAACACGTTCTCCATTTCTCTCTCCCCTAAAAAAGTTCTTACTCTCCAGCACCAACAAAATCACCCCTGCCCTCTTTTCCACAAGCCCTGAGTGACCCATCTGACTGAAAAAAAATCTCCAGTTACACAGAGAATTCTCTAATCCAGCTACACCCCAGCCAGTGAGATCCCATTCAGTAGCATTTTTTGGTAATTTCTTTGTTTAGAAATGTGCTTTTGAAAAGGGAATTGATTGGAAATACTGCACAAAACACTGGATGAAACACTGTGATGAGTTGTTTGGTGGCACGTGGAGGCAACCCCCTTTATTTTCCTTCCTTAGGGATGCTAGGGTGGTGCAAGGCATCAGCTACCCCAGTGCATCATCACCTTGTGCTACCACATCACAGCTGGCCACATTCTTATCTGTGAGGCTGCAGAAGTGGAGTCTCACATGGCATGGTACAAGCAAGTCCAGAAGCCCAAGAGTGGCTGCCACAAGGGGAGATGACAATCTAACTGCTTCAAGAAGCACGCCAGGTAAAAGCATGGGCCATGAGCAGAAGTGCTGATAAGCTCCACAGAGGAAAAGGATCTGAGGGCTCAGCTGAACATGGGCGAGCAGCATGCCTATGCGGCTAAGAAGGCCAATTACACCCTGGCTTGTATCAGAAATAATGTAGACAAGCTGGTGTAGTGTCTGGAGCATAAGTCTTATGGGGAGTGGCTGAGGGAACTTGGATAGTTTAGTCGGGGAAGAGGAGGCTCAGGGAAGACCTTATGGCTTCAGGCTCTGCCTGAAAGGAGGTTGAAGTGAAGGGTTGGCCTCTTTTCCCAAGTAACAGCGACAGGATGAGAGGGAGTGGCCTCAAGTTGAGCCAAGGAAGGTTCAGACTGGATATTAGGAATAATCTCTTCTCAGAAAGAGTGGTCGGGCACTGGAACAGGCTGCCCATAGAAGTGGTGGAGTCACCGTTCTTGGAGGAGTTTAAAGAAAGGGTAGATGGAGTACTTAGGGACATGGATAATTGGGTAATATTGGTGGTAGTTGGACGGTTGGACTAGATGACCTTAGAGGTCTTTTTCAACTTTTATGATTCCATGATTCTATGAGGTTTACCAGCAGAGGAACAGTGGCAGTGAGGTTGTGGTGGTGATATGGGGTGCTCATGATGATGTGTCTTGCAGGTCAAAAGTATGTGTTGTAGAGGACCCTGGGAACAAAGTCAGGCCAGTAATTTGGCTCTCCACATTCTGGCAGCTTCACTGCCCATCAGCCACCACTGGACAGTATGTAACATCCCTGTGTTCCCTCCCCAAAAAACCCAGTGCCACCCATGTGATGTGATGCTGCCGGTAAGGTCTTGAAGGCATCTCTGATTCTTGTTTGCTGGCATGGTGCTGGTGGAAAAGGGCTATGGGGTGGTGGGGAGATGGGCAAATTTGGTGTGGTAGAGTTGGAGATGAGAGCTGGGGTGCACACCCCCCCCGAGGCCTGCTGGGAATCAAGGGTACAAGATGACGATGAGCCAGGAGGAAATTCTCCATAGGCCTGTGTCCATCCCTGTGCATGGGCATGTGGCAGTGGCTCATACTAAAGGCACTTCTCCATTGCACAGGCACAAAGAAAGGCATGACCATGGTCTGAGTGACAATGAGGGGGGAGTATGAAGGGGTTGCAATGGCTGATCCTATACTTTATGTCCCCAAACAACGCAGCAGCAGAGAAGCCATGCTGCATTCCCATGGCTGGGACAGACCCTGATGGTCTCAGTAGCATTTAAAGTATTGTTAGATTTTCATTTTAAAGGAACATCTTTAAAACAACGTATTTATCCCTGAGGACTTTGCAGAGGGGAAAAATACTAAGAGTTAAAAAAACAAAAACAAAAACAAAAAACAAAAACCAACCAAGAAAACTAATAACGGTGGCCGGAACTTCATCTCTTGGTTACCATGTCATATGCATGCTGAGGGATGCTGAGGGAGATGCTGCCAGCATCCCTGTGCTGTCCTTTGTGAGCTCACAGGGAGGATCCCCATACTGTAACCAGGGTGACAGGGTCCCCACTGTGTGCTCAAAAAGGAACCCCTCCCCAGCATCTTCCCTGATCATCAAGAGCATCAGTGTCTGGGGAGCTGGGGGGCTGAGTGGAAGTGAGGATAGTGGGGCCCAGCAGGGCCATAGCAGACAGCACAGGGGGCACTCCAGAGGCCAGGGCAGAGTGACTAGCTGCCAAAACAAGAAGAATCACATGTTTTCCAGCGTGTCACTGGACAAGAAAAAAGGTAGTGGGAAATGATTTTATTATATGGGCCTGTGTAATTGTAATTACAATTAGCCACACACTTAATGCTCCCCACAATGTTGCCTTAGCTGGGTATATATATATATATGTATATACTACTGGAAAAATAGATGAAAGCCACTGATCGTCTTTCCATTGCCATGCTCTGCTGAGAAAACAAAGCCAATCCCCACAGCATCACAAGAACCAGATCAGCCATAACACCAAGATCAACTTCATCTGCAGTCCATTACCTCTCTACCTGGCCTCACTGTAGAAAACCTCCCAATAAACTCACTAAGATGCAGCCAGGATGTGATGTCATGTAGGGTACGGGATATGGGATGTGAGATGTTGGATGCAGCTGATGTGTTATGCTGCAAACCACAGCCACATACTAGGTTTCCCAGCCAAATCTCTCTCTCACAATCACAAATGGGGTCCAGAGGGGTAAAAATCCTCATTTTTGGATTAAGTCCCCTTTCTCCTCATGTGGAAGCATTAAAGGAGGCATTGTGACTCCCAATGGTATCTTGTGTGAGGTGGGAGTGAGAGAGACTGAAAAAGAGATGCAATGAGGAATTAACGTTTGCTTTCGTTCTCCAGTCAACACAGATTACATATACAAATTTGCAGAAAGCATACTGAAAAAGATATTTCTGGGAAATTTTACTAAATATTGTAGTATAGATTTTTAATACAATAAATAAATAAATAAAAGCCACAACATAGCATCATTATTTGACAGAGAAAAGTAAAAAAGAGGTCATCCACGCCTAGTAAACAGTTATAGAAGTACTGCTGCAATTTCTCTTCCCATCTATTACTGACTACACTGTTCAGCTTTACAGTAAATCCAAATCAAAATTGATCCTATGAAAAAAAAAAGGAGTAGATGTGAGGAAAAAAAGGTTTTCCTCTCTTTTCTGGAAGTTGTATGAGCTTCCATCTGCATAGTGTGGTGCAGTGATAGGGATTGACCTGCTGGCATCCTGGCAGCCCTAGTTGTTACTTTGACTGATAGGATCTGTAGACAAGATTGACCACAATCATTCTACAAAAGGGAAGACAAGCATAGAAAGCTCAGCTTGGTCTCAACCCTCAGTTCCTCATCTCCAGCACACGCATTGAAGTTGACATGTCCAGCACGTCTACCTATCCCATCCCACTGTTCACTTCTGCCCTGCTCACCAGCAAACCCAGAGCATGGCTTAACCCAAAGCATTGTCAGTGTCCTCTCTCCTGCAGGTTCTGGCTTGCTTTGGATGGGGCCAAGCTGATTTTATGGTGTGGACAATTCTCCCCATGGGGCTAGATAAGCAACATTATGTTCATTTAATTTTGGCCATAACTCAGATCACTGGGCTGTTTTATCTCTCTAAAATGTTGAAACTCCATAAATCTTTTCTCTAAAAGTCTCAAAGTTGTATTTTTCAGTCTTTCCAAGATTGCTTATACTGTCTGCTTCATTTATTCTCCTGTAAAAGTGAATGAACTATATATTAAAAACAGTTGAGCAACCATTCTCATACACCACAGCTATATTTTTTCATTTGATGTCTGGCCTGGCAGGCACCTACTTCAGCATTTTGGGCTGGTCTTAACTCTTTTGCCTTGGCAGAGGTGAGAGTAAGAAGGCTACAAAGCTGAGAACAGGATAGGTACAGCGTACATATGACCACATCAAATAGGTGATACAAGGGATGATAAGAAAGATCATCATACAGATTATGTGGGAGATGATAGGGGAGACTTAGTCATACTGGATAGAGTCCAGCAGAGAGCCACAAGGATGATCAAAGGGATGGAGCACCTCTCCTATGATGAGAGGCTGAGAGAGCTGGGACTGTTGAGCTGGGAGAGGGTGAAGATAAGGGACAATCTTATCAATGTGTATAAATACCTGAAGGGAGTATGCAAAGAAGAGGGATCTAGGCTTTTTTCAGTGGTGTCCTGTGCCAGGACAAGAAGCAATGGACACAAACTGGAGCAAAGGATGTTCTCTTTGAACACTAGGAAGCACTTCCGTGATGTGTGGGTGATGGAACAATTGCACAGGCTGTCCAGAGAGCCTGTGGAATCTCCTCCTTGGAGATCTTCAAAAGCTGCCTGGATGTGGGCCTGGACACCTTGCTTTGGGTGGCCCTCCTTGAGCAGTGATGGACCAGATGACCTCCAGAAATCCCTTCCAAACTCAGCCATTCTGAGATTTTGTGATATATAGTTCATCCTATATCAGGCTCAGGATAGGCTGTCTGTGCCCAGAGAAGTCCATGTCATAGCTCTGCACAGGTCACAGGCCATTACTTCCACCTTGATGTTACAGTAACAGTATTTGTTTAGTGCAAATGCAAAATGCATCTCTCTTCAGCATAGGGAGTCACAGGGAGCTTCATTAAAACAGCCACGTTATAATGGTCACAGGATTGTCACTTGGGAGACTCAATTGCCATTTTGAAACTGTCTTTATTTGTGTTAGGATTTATGGAGCCTGTTCGCTTTCACTCTTTGGCACTTCCTTGACAGTATAGAAAGAATATCCTGCTGTGCAAGGAGACACTGTTTGCATGTGTGCTGACACACAGTGAATCCTTTTTAATCTTGGTACCTATGAATCATTAAAAGCTTTGGTGTTGAGGCTGTGACAACTGGGAAATGTAGAACTGGGGTTGTAATCAAAAATCTCCTTTTTATTTCCCAACCAGCACCACATATCAAGTGTTAAATACTCACTGTAGCACCAGTGATTTTGTTTTTCTGTTGTTTCCAATAGAAAGAAAGTTTCTCCCGGGTAATCAGCACCCTTTAACCTCTTCCAGTGACGCTCCAGGCCTGTATTTGCCCTGCTGATGTCAATCCAGCAGGAATGATGGGTGTGTGCTGGATAACTTCAAATATTTCCAAAGGCTGAAGAAGCAAGCGTCTCACTCTGCTTATCTGTGTGAAGTTCTTGATAGCAACCAGCAAACTAAAGAAAGAAATTCAGAACAGGTATAGGAAGGAGAAAAGTGTTCAATACAGGCAGCTTTGCATTTAAAATATTATCTCTTGCTTCAGTTGAAGTAATGATTCTTTTAAGCTCAAAAATAATTGATTTCCGTCCTTTGCTCTGTTGTGTTTCTTTTACAGAAAGAAAACCTTTCCTGCATCATTTTATCCTCTTGTTTAAATAAATTTCCCATATAATAAATGCTTCTCTGAGCACATGGATAACAATGTGACTAAGATTCTTGCAAGCCTGTCCAAGAGCTGCTCTCAGCCTCAAAATGTATTCTCATAAGCTCTGAGTGTTTACTGACTTAGAGGGGAAGGATTTGGTCCTGAAATGATTCTAGGATGGATGTTTTCTATCCTTGTGGCAAAGTATTGTAGTGCTTTTGATAGGCTCCTTGGTGTTTGAAATTTCCTACAGCGTGCATATTCCAAGGCCTGGCACTTTTGGAAAACAACATATTTATTCAGAAAATACTGTTTTTCAGACTCCTGTCAAGTACTTGGACCTTTCTTCCTCTCACAGTTTGTTTGTTTGTTTGTTTTTCCCGTCTCCTTTGCTTCTTTCAAAGCTGAAGATACTTTAAAACCGTGTAACAAGCAACCAGCACAGCAGAAATAGCAGTCAAAGGAGTTCAGGCCTTTGGGAATATAAAGGCATCTTTTGGATAAATAAACCTCAAATAAGAGACAACACAAGTAAAGGCTGTAGAAGCAGCTGAAATATAGTACTTCAGAGAAATACACAAAGGAGAGGCAGAGGAGTGGGGGAGAGGTGAAAATAGCCAATAGCCTTCTTTATTCATAACAGTTCTGCATCTAATGTGATCTTCCCACAGACTGAGGTATGAGATAAACTGGCACCAATGACAATTCTCTCTATAAAGCAGAAATCCAGTGATTTCACATGCCACCAACTAAATCATGCTTGTGAAGTGATGCAACAGACTAGATTTCTTTTCTCTTTATTTTTTTCTCTCCCCAGCCTCTCTCTTGTACACATACACATGTGCTGACAGTGCAGACCATGCACAGTGAGGGGTCAGACCCAGTTGTTTCTGGACACATGTGCATCTCTCAGCTCAGGATCTGCCCTTTGCAGCTGCCAAGAATTTCTCAGGGCTGACTGTAAGCAGTGCAGACCCAAGAAAATCCAGAAATGCCTGGGAGCATTCTAATCCCTTGCCTGGAGGAACAAGGAGGCCCTGCCAAGTTCCTACTCAGACACAGCCATGTGCCACTTTCTGTGGCAGTCACACAATTCTTGAAGGGGCAGAATGGGGCTGTATCCCATAAGGCAGCCCCTGCGTGGCTGCAGTTGTCACGAGGCTGACTGGAGGGTGCTCCCATGAGGGTGTTACGATGACAGATGGAAGAGGGGGATGTGTATTTCTTAGATATTCTCCAGTCTTTCTAAATATTTGTTTTTTCCATTTCTGAGCACTAATGCGTTCATATTTTAACTGAAGTCAGTCATGAATTACTACAAGATAAAAAAAATTCTCTTCTCTAGAACTACACCAGGAACAGAGCAGGGTTTTGCAGGCAGGTATTAAAGCCTTTTTTACTCTAAGCTGATATGTCCTGAGTGAACCTTTCTGCAAGCAACGTCTCCTGTGCACTTTGTAGCCAACATACCTCTTTCCTCCTCCCCCCGCTGGCAGAAAGCCACCTTAATCAGCCACATCACCTAACTAAAAGAAAAGTTTCTAGATACTGAAGCAAAATTTTCTCCATTAAAAGATTTTTCCTGGGCTGGGTTGACTGCTGGGTTATATCTCAGCTCTCACCAGATCCACCAAATCATACTCTAAGACCCCTCCCTGCAATTATTTCATTGCTATTTTTGATGGAAGTCTCTTCCCTTTTCTTCTTCACTCTCCACTTTCAGTAGATGAGACAATAAATGCACTTACCTGTAAGGGATGTCACTCCATAAAGTGCACCATTACATTTGATTTAAAATTACAGTAGCATCTATGATCCCTACAAACTAGGAGCTAAAAGTAATAAGTTTATTAAGTAATTATTATAATGTATAATAGCTATATTACATTAGCATATCACATAAACGTTAGCTACAAGTAACAGCTTTTTAGCTGCATTTAGCATATTTTTTCATATGATAAGACTAAAGTTTTTTGAAAATTCACATATGAAAAGAGAAGAATTCTGTAAGATACTGAGGAAACCTGTAATGCTGAAATGTGATAAGGAAATTGCAAACAAAATTAAGTTAAAGAAAATGTAAAATTATGATGAAAAATAATCCTTTACCTCTAATTTTGTTAATGTGCTTTTTTAAAAAAGTCTCATTCTCTTTTAAAAAAAGCTCATTCACGACAATTTTCAAGAGAAGAGCAGTGTTCATAAAGAAGAAAGACTAGGATAGTCAGCTATGGTATTTGATTCAATTATATCGTACAGAGACCAAACCTTATTTCTTTTCTCTCATGAAGAAACATTTCAGATAGCAGAACGGCTGACTTGTACAGAAACAGCTGTAGAATAGACAACTGCCTCTTTTTCCATATATATATATATTTTGTTGTAGCAGCAAGAGTAATTACTATGATATAATGTTAGCGTGCTACATTTTATTGTTAGTGTAAGTAGGAATTTGAGTATCGTTCCAGATAATTTGAGAATGCTATTAGAAGATGGAGAACAGAATTTGGAAAACATAACTCCCAGCAAAACTAATGGTAATCATGGCTAATATTATTTTACAGATATTTGAGTTTGGGTTACTACTTCCTTTACGTTTGTATCTATAATACAAGGTCACGTATGGTACTTTATAACTGTGAAAAAAATCAGAGGCATTATTTACTTCTGTAGAAAAGCCACTTTCTTATCAGTACACCTCTGTGAAAAACTACATGCATAACAGCTCAGAAGAGCTCTAGAGAAAATGAAAATACGACACAGTATATCAACTTATCTATGCCGTTATCCATACCAGAAACTCACATGTGGCACCTCAGAGTTTTCTAGCATCCAAATTGCACAACTTTCAGAAGGTGGTGAGCAGCCAGATATGACTGAGCAGCGATCCAGAAAGTTTATGATGCATCTTCTGGTCTCTCTCTGGCCCATTTCCTTAATCATGAAGCCGATTACTGGGGCAATTTTTAACAGTTCCTGTTACATTTCATTTTGCTTTCCTTGGAAACCATAATGAATCCTTGCTTTTAGTTCCTCTCCAACCTCTAAATCAGCTACTCTTCTCCCAGGCAGCCATGGGCACAGAGAGGACCTTGCAAGCATTGTTGTGTTAAAGGCATTGGAGTGTGAAGCAAAATAATTAAATGGGGCTGACACAGTTTTCAGAGAGGCTTTCTGATCTATCTGTGACAATTAGATAGCCTCTAAGTGCTGCACAGCCACTTACAAGCAGGGAGAGTCTGTTCAGACGTAGCCTTAGAGTTTCACCCTGCTGAAGACACTTTTTCATCCCAAGCACTTTTTTTGCTACTTTCAGAGGAGGAAAAGGGCTGGGAGCTCACAGAACACTCCTGCTAAGTGCCTACTGGACAAGAGGAGAGAAGGCTCTGATGCAGAAGACCCCAGACCCCCACGTTTCCTCTCTTGGCCTCTTCCTTGTGACTTCATCACCCCCACAGTGATGTGTCACAGCCCTGGATCAAAACATGACTGTGGCACTTGAGGCTGCTGGCATAGCTCTGACCCCGCTGGTTCGGACAAGCAGACAATTAACCTGTAGATAATTTTGCAAGGCTTTTACTTTATCCCCTTGCCCTCAAAAATTAGGAAACTCCTGTATGTAGCTAATTAATGGAATGAAGGAAAAAAGGGCTACTAATAAGACCAATTAACAAGTGGGGCTGAAAAAGAATGTCATGTGCTATAAATCAAATGAAATACAGCTTTTAAGTAGAGGCCATTAATTACATGGTTGAATTGAACTGTGTATATTGCTCACCTGTGAGGCAAGAATGATTGCTCACAAGAGTCTTAATGAATACAGGAAAATACAAACTAAATTCGACTTCAGGAATAGAAATATTGACTTGGTGATATTCCTGATAAAAAGAACCAGGTGTCAGTGTCCAAAAAACAACAAGGGACCTACCATGTCCATTAGGTAGAATATAATCTCTTTAAGCCTAAACAGGTGGGAATGTGTTCTACCAATCAAGGATGGAACGCTGCCTTGGCACAGCTCTTGGAGAGGTTAATGTTAATGCACTCCCTTACTGTTGGCCCATGACCGTGGGATTTACTGGTTTTCTTTTTTTCTCCCTCCCTTTTGAGCCTAAGAAATTCAGACAGAGTGGATGGCAACTTGGTTGAGTGATTAATACTACTTTCTCCCTGATATGCGCTCCCTGATAAATGCGCTCTTGTTGATTTGAGGATATCAATGAGATAAACGTTGGCTTTGCTTTACCCAGCCTGCACAAGGTGTGGCATATGCACCTCATCAGTTTTCCCTGTGCTGTGCAGGAATACATTTTCCCAAAGTGCTCCAGTTTAATTCCCCACCTCAGTTCAGCTACTGAGAGCTGATGGCACACAAGGTGCATGCAAGTATGAATACATATCCAGGCAGGCAGAATTTCCCACAGCAGTATCAAGCTGTATTTTTAACCTTAATACTCAGAAGGGGAATAACATGGATAACAAATTCCCAGATCATAAGTTTCAACAAAGATTGGAAGTGCCACTGACAGATTATATATACAAGTCAACTATTCAAAGATCTACAAAGAATGGAGAGTTTTCCTGAGGAATTCCTAGTCTATAAAAGCAAAATAGGCTTCTCTCAGTATAAAAGTATAGTAAAGATCTATCCTGAAGAAGAAGCACAGTTAGAAGATGCCACAGAATCTGGCTTAAAAGTTTTATTAATTAAACTTTGCCAAGACAGCATGTTTTGTCCTGTGGCTGAAGACATCATGGCACTGAGTATGGAAAGTGAGTAGAAACTTTTTGACACCTACATGACTTTTATAAAATTATCTGTGTGTGGATGATTTCTCTCCTGCTAAGACTTTTTGAAGAAGTAGTCACAAGAAAGTCTCATGTTGTCTACACCTTTTTCTTTCATTGGATGTTTTCAAGAAAGCCAAGTTTTTTCTAAGCTTCCTAAGCCTAGGGGCTCTTATTAATGTCCACCACTGGCCAACAGCTGGGGAGAAGATATCACAGATTTTGTTCTGTCCTTGGAAGTTGATGGGTAATTTTTAACTCTGCAGTAACTGTTGCCGAAGGAAAATCTATTGATGTTTGTACCTCCAAATGATGTGGATATAAAATCTCAGTCCTTTAGCTCCTTTTGTTTTCAGGAGACAATGTCTGAAAAAAACTATTCTCCCTATTTCCTGCCTCCTCTCTTCCTGATCTCTTTAGGAGGAGGAGAAAATCCCAAATAAAAACAAAGAAAAACTTGACAGCATAGGCACTGTGAATTGTCTGGGGAGGTGCCACTGAATTTGATCAAGAGATGAGTACAAGGAACCTAAGAGGATGCTCGTTCAGTCCTACAAAGATAAATTCAGCACCTCAGTAATTCTACTGACAAAAATAGAATTATTCCTGATTTACACTGGTTCCATTCAACCTCTCTCCATGACTGAATGATCGCAGAGCCATCCAGTGGGCCATAATGGAACATTTCTTAAAGATAAATCATAACAAAAAGTATGGAAACTCAGTAGGATCACACATTTTCTTTGCTGTATCTCAACTTCAGTTGTCAAAATTATTTCCAAGCACTCTATCCTATGCCTTGGTGCATTACTCCTCTTCCTTAGACTTTCTGAAACTTGATTGTTTGGAGGGGCTGAAAATATCTGAGCTAAAAGGCCACAAATTCTAATAATTTAGGAAAATACAAAATGATGCAATTTCTGAAACCTTGTCTTTTGTTTGAATTGTTTGCTTCTTTATGCATGTCCAAACTGCACAAATGCTGTACTGATTAAACCAAAGTTAAACTACTGTCAGTTCCTGATGGATAATCTTCAAACATTAGCATAGTGCTGGAAGAGGTATCTAGTGTATTTGGCAGAAATTAAGCTGTTAATATTTTATCAGCTCAAGCTAATGACATATACACTATTAGTGCTTCTGCCAGTGTTCTCATAATATTTTTAATTTATCACTTTGGAAATGTCTGTTTTGGTACTGTGATGGTAACCCTGTTAATTCAAGTACCAAGTAACTTTACAAAATATTCTTCCAATATATGTGTAAGTTTTAAAGTTAAGCTAATGGGGTAAGGCAGAGAGAGACCAAGAAAGGACAAGCAGGAGTTGGTGAAAATATTTCCTCTTCTCCGTCTGTTTTGTGGTACCTTCCTTTAAAGGAGTGGACTGCTTTCTTTACTGTAAATACAAAACTTAACTGCAAATACAATACTTATCATTGGCAAAATGGCTACAAAATGCACTCATACTCCTATAGGTGTTCCAATAAAGGCAATAACGAACAGACGACAAGAGAAAAATGTAACCATTGGCAAGTCTCTTTGTTGGCATTTGTTTTCGTTTTTGTTTTTTAATATAAGGTTAGTCATTTTGTACAGCTTGTGTTAGAGTTTTACCTGCAGGCATGAGGCATAAAAATACCCACAATCTAGATATCAATTGAATCAGTTTGGGAGAGTCTACATGGAACATCTGAACAAATTTTACTCAAGTATTTTCCTTCCCAACAGGACTGATGATCATTCAAATCTTAATTTATATACTGAATCTAACTGCAGGTCAGAATGAATGATCAATGAAATCCCGTACTTTTTTACAGAGCTATTTATTTAGACATCAGAAGCTTTGTATCCAAAATTAACTGTACCACTATAATCTTAAGATCCCTTGTCAAGACAGTAGGAGTTCTGGGACTTATTTATCTTGCCTCACACACACAATGTCCACTTTCCCCAGATTTATGTTTCTTACATGATGTGGTTTTAATAGCTAACTTTACTTTATATTAAAACCCTGACATAAAGGAAGAATAACAAGCATATTCAAAATGAGTATTCACTGATACATCATCCTTCAACCAGCCCAGACATATGAAAACCTAGCAGGTATGGCAAGTAACATGAGCCCTTCTCTGAAACCTTTGCAATGGTAAAGCTTTTACGCATTCAGATGGTTTAGGAACGTCTCTGAATCCCAGGGAAAGGAAAAGCCATCATTTGATTGACTTCAGTGAGATTTGGATTAAGAGCTGGCAGAGGGACTGCTAGCTATAAGCAGATACTGGAAATGTACATGGGATTTCGTCTTGGCCTTGAGTCACAAACATCTTCATATGGTCATTACCAATTCTGTAGGCTCTCAGGCTGGCTGAGTGCCTGGCAATAGGCAAGTTGAGGACAGAGAAACTGAAGTGTACACATCTTCCATGCAGATTTCAGAGGTGCTGGAATATTCATATTCTCTGTTACAAACTTGTGTTATATTTAGTGGAGAAGCAGGTATGAAATGCAGAGAGTACTATATGTTATCATTTTTTTATGAAACATAGTGGCTAATGATTTCCTTTGAGGTAACATGGCAGCCTCTTAATCGCTGGCTGCATCATAATTCGTGCATGCTCCTCTGAGGTGCTGAGCAAGCCCAGATCCCATTGACCCACATGGAAATTACAAGCATTAACCCAGTGGAATAATGCTTCTCCACCATGCACATGTCAGGATGGTTCTGTACCCACAAGTGTCTTCCACACAGCAGGGTGCAGCTTCCAGGGCAAAACACCAAATGGCAACATAAAGCATCATAATAATTGATAACCCAATAGACCAGTACTTCTTCCAACCCAAACCATTCTATGATTCTCCTGTGAGGTGTGAATATTTGCACCATCAGATTAATCTAGAAAGGCCCCTAAATTGTTTGCACAGTGGTAAGTAAACAGGAGCGAATGAGATCAACATTGCTGACATCTCCTCACTTGGGATGGGGCTCCAGCACTGGGTCTGTGGCTTTGTCCCTGCTGAGCCCACTGAGCAACATTAGCCCTTAAAATCTGCCTGCCAGGAGTGGAGAGGCATAGAGCAGCTGCAGGATGCTGCTCACCAGCCTGTTAGCAGAACAGAATGCATCTGTGAGCATGCGTTCCTCCTGGGTCTGCAGACAGTGGAGCAATTGTCTCATGCCTAATTGTGCGGTACACATGGCTAACAAGTAATGCTCTATTTAAAGAAACAGGCAATCCTCCTTTCCAGAAGCTGTTGTAACACTGAGACCAAATATCCAGAGGGAGAAAATTTTTCTTTCTTTCCCTCTCCTTTTCATTTTAAACTAATCAGAAACACAGCAGATTCAGCCATCTATAAAAACACACCTCCAAAAGGAATTTGATTTGTTTTTTTTGTGAAATGACTGCATGGTTTTTGTTATGCATGGCAGGTATGGTTGGAATCCAAATATGAAAATTGTGTTTTACTCTACAGACCCCTGGGTAATGAACTAAATGGCAATAGAAACATTATCTACCATTGGAAAATGACAGAATATGAAGGTCTTTTCAGAAAACCTCCTACATAGAAGAGCAAATATGCTTTTTTACTGTTTGTATCTCTATTATTTAGTGATAGTTGTATCACTTTTTTATCAAGGAGAGAAATACCTGCTTTAGAAGTTAAATTCCAGTGTGTCTCATCTATGCAGCATCTGCAGCCTCTGCTCCTTTGATTGTCCAGCTTCAGCATCCCAGGGCTGCAGCACAAAAATCACAACGTGAAAAAGGGAAAAATCCTGGGACTCATCTTTGCATAGAGTCAGGACGATAAAAAGGCTTTCTAGACAATGAAATCAATACAAAGAATAGGCACTCTAAGTATGTTTTTTTCCCCAGCTCTTTCATATAGGTTTGATCTGTTTTTTTTTTTCTTTCTTAAATTCAGAAGTTGTTATTTTTAAGATGATTAAACTTTAGATCCCCAAGGGAACCTTACTTTCATCAGATGAATGACCAGTGCTTCAAGAAACAAATTTCCTGTTTAAAAACTTCAAGGAGGAAGTCATCACGTTCAAAATATCTAACAGTGTTAGTGTTAGTGATAAGCCTGGCTGAGTGTACATAAACATGTGTCCAAATTTGTGTAAGCCTGCATCATTTATTTGTGTTTTTGAGGGTAGCTTTTCCACTAGGTAATTGAATTTCAAAAAATACAGCCAAGAGCGGACCAGGCTTATCTCTGATCTGCTGCTGCTGGCTCAGAGCATTATCCTGAAAGGCCACTGACCCCACAACCTCTGATTCCTGGTCACTGGCATGAAGTACCAGACAGCACTGCTTTCATAATGCTGCTTTCATATCGTGCCATTTGGAGAGGCAGGGACTGACCTAGCTAGGGGACGAAGCAGGCAGAAAGGATTCCTTCAGGGCAAGGTTCTCCCACACATTTTTCCTGCTGACCCCATAAAATTTCTGAGCTCACCCACAGGTGCCATGATCTCTTCATTGCTCATCCTGCCCTCGCTCATCCCCCAGGCTCTTCCATCATAGGCAGGGACCATGCAAGCTGTATGCTGGGATTTTTTCCAAGTATGCACTGCTCCTTGCAGAAGGGAGCCTCCAGCCATGAAGCACAAACACAATCTTAAAAAACATCCTTGCAGTAATTAAGCTGTAAGTAGCAGTGTGTAGCTGTTCTCCTTGTGTACATCTACCAAAGGAAAATTGTCTTTTACCCTCCCTTGCATGCAGGTCAATCACAAGTGGTAGCAACAGCATTGTTTCAGTAGTCTGTATGTGTGTGTTTGTTCCTCACTTTATATATTAGCTATGGTAGCCCAAGACAGTGCTAACCCTCAAAGCGTGTCTTTGTTCTTTATTTATATCCTTCAGCAGAAAAGCAAAACTTTAGCACTAAGGTTGTGCAGTAAGTCATTTGATGCAGAATAAACTGTTTTCAAGTATGTAGATTTTTCTGTCACGCTTGAATATGGGAGTTGTGAAGAGGGAAATAAGGAAATCAAACTGCACTTTCCTACTTCCACATTAATAGGTGAGTTAGCTCTAGGAACTGAAAAAATAAAGAGCAAGTAAGGGATGAGTGAGAATGAGAGCTGAGACTGCACTGTGCAGTATTAGACTTGAGAATCATTATGTAAATAAGAGAATTATCAGCTGAATCCTCCACTTTTCTTCTCATTCCCATAATCTCTGCTCTCAGACTGTTACCAAGGAGAAGAGAATGAGCCAGGATTTACCATTATGACTCCTTGCCCTTTCCTATCCACCTATTTTGCAGGCAGCTCTGAAATAAAGCTTATGTTAAATGTAATACAGTGGTGCCAGTTATAAAAATCGAGTACATGTGGATAAAGCTGCCTTCACCAAGAAGCATGTATTCTTAGCTCTTACCTTAGTGGCAGTTTATGAATTCTTTCCTGATAAAAGCAAAAATGTGTTTTACTTTTATGTCTATGCAGAGGACTCTTAAAGGAGTATTAAGAATATGTCACATGCCTAACACTTATTAACCAGGAACCTCAAAGAGTTGTTTCTGGTTTTTTTTTTTGTTTTTTGTTTTTTTAATCCTTTGCCGACAGAAAATGCAAGGAAATCTTCAGGACATGCAGAAACCTACAGTAGAAATGTACAGAAATAATCCTAATCAATATTCAAGTTTAGTACTTTCCTTCAAATACATGTTTTATCTGTGTGAAAAGCGGAATGTCAGTATCCAATTTGATGTATACTTTTTCAATACCCTCCATACTAAAAGACATACAATAAGAGTGATAACTGTAATTGTATAAAGGCTTCTGATCTACACAGATCTTGTTAACATTCAGAGAAACTGGATAAATTAGTCAAAACTGAGCTAATGGCAGCAGCCCAGTGAACAGCTAATTGAGGGGAGGAACTGTCCTGCTCTGCTCTGTGGTGGTGTGACCTCATCTCAAGCACTGAGTGCAGTTTGGACACTATAATATAAGAAGGGCATGAAGCAATTAGAGAGCATCCAAAGGAGGGTCATGAAGATGGAGAAAGATCTGGAGGACAAGAAGTATGAGATGTGGCTGAGGTCCCTGGGTTTGTTCAGTGCAGAGCAGAGCAGACTGAGGGAAGGCCTCATGGCGGCAGCAGCTCTGCACAGGGAGTGGAGGGGCAGCGCTGAGCTCTGCAACATAACCCAAGTGAAAGGCATGGAGCTGTGTCAGGGGAGGGTCAGGTGGGAGTTAGGAAGGGTTCTGCATCAGCAGGTAATGGGCATGGAACAGGCTGCCCATGGCTGCCAGAAGTCAAGTAGCATTTGGACAATGCACCTTCAGAACACACCCTGTCAATGTGAAATGCACCTCGGTGCCAGAAGTGCCTCTAGCGTGCGAAAAGTTATCTTTCCTGTCACTTGGCAGAGGCAACAGCAAAGGGATAAGGTAATAGAAGACTTATCCAAATGTGTTAAGCCTTGACTTGCATTCTTTGCAGAAGGAATAACAGAGATGGGTGGGAAGGACCTCAGGACGCCTCCTCCTGGCAGGGCACAAAATGGCGGAAGCACGCGGCTGTGCTTGGGGCCCTCACACTGACTGGAGGAGCTGTAAAGTAAGCTGTCCAAAACATACCTTAATGTAAAATTGAATGCTTCTCACGTGTGATTGTGAAATGATTGATTTCATTACATATACAAAAAGCTCCCTAGTGTTAGCTGTTTATTTTTCTTTACAATTTTAAACAAAGAACTCAAGTTTTTGCATGATTGCTGTTATGTCTTCTGCCAGATACACTGATCAGACACAAGTCTGACTTTTAGAGATGTCTTACAGCACATTATAAGTTATATGTCATTAAGGAATCTTCCTAGTGACTCTGAGGATCTGTACAAAAATCTATGTGATATTAAATCATTGCTTACATTAGGAGAAGTATATTTTTTCCTCATCAGGAAATCCAAAATTTAGCAGAAGTAAGATTTCTTGTTTGTAAACAAGAAATGCCATTTTAGGATGTCTTGGTGGGTCTGCATCATGTTTAAGCAGCTGTTTGATGTTTTAGCTTGTAGTCATCAGACACATGCACTGAGCAAGCTCTAACACTGAACAAATCATTGTTATTTGATTACCTTCATAGTTAATTTGTTTGACAGTTTGGAAATCATTAAGATACAGTAGCTGTTTAATCAAAAATCACATATAGCATGGAATATGATGTTTTCTAATTTTGTTTTACTGTACTGCTCAGATGCAATGCCTCTGATGAATGTGGAGATTAATACATTAATTATTGGCTTTTTGTAACACAGGTCATAAAATGAGTTTTTGTGACCTCATTACCATGCTACATTCTATCTAATTAACCAATACAAAGGCTGTTTCAAAAAACTATTGTAACCTTGAAGTGATAGATTCTCTATATATGTACGTCTGACATTTCCTAGATTGTTCCTACTGTAGGAAATTGATGGAGGCAGATTAAGTGCACCTATTAAAAAAAGAAAAATGTACAGTTGCACAATTCACATTGTGAATCATGAGCACATTTCTACAATATGGCCCATTTTTTCTTTTAGAAATACAGATTTTTCTTTATGTGTATTTAGATATTTCTAGGTATTCTCCCCCTCTCCTCTCCTCTCCTCTCCTCTCCTCTCATTTCAGCAATATTGAAGTGAATGGAATGATACAATAGCCATTATAGGAAAGAAACAAAGTACAGCAGAAGCTTCTCTTCTATAGTATTTAGTTATAAAAACAATGAAGTATTATTTCTCCTTTCTGATAAACAGAAACACAGAACAGTGATTTCAATATCCAGAAGCTGTATTTGGTGGATCTCGTTTGAGCTGCTTAAAAAAAAATAAAATTGAATTCTCTTTTCCTTGTGGCGTGCTTTGCCTATATCTCCCTCTTTCTTGTTCTGCCTTCTATGTCAAACTTACTGCTTGCACAGAAATATGATAGCTGAGAGCAGGAGACAAAAGGCCTGCAAAGTTTGAGGAAACATTTTTAACTGTTAGAAAGGAGAGGATTTTTCCTCTTGTGGACTTTCTCTGGAGGGCCATGGATCTTGTGTTTGCTTACATTGTGTAACTATATACATATTTCTGTTTTTAAAAATCAGCAATAACATTACAGCATAGCGATAGCATTACGGAAATGATACATTCTGGACAGTACATCAGAGCAGTTTAGTAATATTAAATGTGCTGAAACTTGAGTTCACATCCTTGTATATTGAGGTCACATACGAATATATCTATTACTCAAAACTAGTGAGTTCCCCAAAACTCTAAGAATAGCCTTCTTAGCAAGATTTGAACTCATGAGAGTTCATCTGAATAAAAACGTATATGTACAGGTTAAACTGTGCTGAACCCCAAATGGATAACTTCATTTAGAATCCTTTTTTTCTTTTTTCAAAATTAGATTATCTCACTGAAGAAAAAAAAAAAGAATCAAAGTCATTCTTAGTAAGAGTAATCAGTATTAAATTAGCATTGCTATACCACAAGTCTGCATATCTAACTAAACAGCGCATTTAAAATGTATACCTTTAATTGATTCTGATGAGTTTTCCTGAGCCTAGGAAAATTCTGCATTTTCTGCATATTGTTTCTGGAGGCAAACAGGTCTGACCTTGGCATGTGAACAGGGAAAAGCCCACAGCTCCTGAGGGTTGAGCTCTTAATACCTGCACGAAGCTCAGAGATTAGTAACACATACTGCTTACACAGTTCACTGGCCTTTGCCCAACAAACCCACTCTAGCTTCAGGAGACAGCCTGAGTGCTCAGAGTCTGTGATGTTGCTCTATACGGAGCCAATACATTCTTGGAAGCAAATAAACTGTTTGCCAAAAACTGCAGTTTATTTTCACCCCCCAAACTATTCACAGACTTAAGCAGAATGCAGTCAATGTCTGGAAATACTTATGGCCAAGAAAAGCTTAGGCTGTGATGCAACAAAGAACACAAAAGCAAGACCAGACTTTTACCCAATGACCCAGTGGGTCATGGTGCAACAAAGCTACAGGAGACCAAGGCACAACTTCGGTCTGTGTATAAAGGAAACAAGAACTATTTTTTCTTTAAAAAAAAAAATAAATAAAATTATCTAAACTGTGAATTATGAAAAATCCTGGGACAGAATCCTCTTAATTCCCTCTCTTTGGGCTCAAAGCACAAAAATGTCGACTGAGGGAGGAAGGAGCATAGCTCCCAATGGGAATGGTAAGAGATTGCTCACAGTCCTCTGACAGACTGTGATGGAAACCTTTGACTCTTCCAGACAAACTCAGGTCCAGAATGGTAGAAATCCTACTGTTTAGATTTTAGGCATATTAATAGTTATTTGTAAAGGAGCCTGAAATATCCTTTATCTCTGTTTTGTCTTCACACTATAGACAGTGTAGGAAAGTTCATGTTTGGTCTTGCTTGCCTCAGGTGACCAAGAGACCTAAAAAGCTGGAGCATATCTTTGCTAACAGACATCTACTGACATCAATAGAGCATGCAAGCAAATAGTCTGTCTCTTGCCATTATATGACTCCTATTTTTATTCCAATTACAACTGATGGTTGTAAGCACATGATTTTCCTAAAAAAGGAAAAACCTGCAACACATTGACTCTTCTCCCTCCCTTCCTCCAAAGATGTGTATTGACAGTCTGCAGTGCTTAGTTTATATATATTCAAGAAGTCACAGGAGAATTTGCTTAAGCAGGTAGGCTGGTTTGGTTGCAGCAACAGCATGCACCTGACAGAGAAGCAGTGGTAAAGTGACACTGTTGAAAAACAGTTATTCAAAGGAGTTACTTAAAAAATGCAGACAGCACCCAGTAGGGTAATAACATCATGGCTTGGTCTGACTTCAGAAATGGAGCCTGTGATGGCTGTGATCACACAAAAGACACTGGGGCCAACATGAATGCAAGCGGGGGTTTCTTCCTTATTTTACTTATTCTTTTTGGCTTTTCTTGAGGGGCTATTTTTTATCATTTTGAAAAGTCAAATTCTTAACAAAGTGCTTGAAAAAGAAAGTGAAACCAGAACATAGTTGAAAATCTGGATGGCTAGAGGACGTTTATTTCTTTCCACCTTCTTATCTATCTGTGTTTAACCATTGCATATTAACATATTAATACATGGAAATGCATATTAATAGTGCTCAGCTTATCTGCCCAGAGCAAAAAGCAAATGAATGCATTATACAAAGAAGCAATACGAGCTGCAGAATTCAAACCAGTGTGCTTAAGAAGGAAAAAACACAGCCAATTCTTGATTCTATTTGTTTGGTCATATGAATGAAAAGAGAATTTATCTCTTCTAGTTTAATGTATAACAAGCCGTATAGATATCTTGGAAATAGCTTCTGTCAATTGCATTAAGAAGGTAAGCAAAAAATTGTACAAAACTCTAAATTAGTTGGCATTCTCATGTTTGTATTTTTTTTTTTTTTAAATAAGGAATTTGGGCTTTACTCTGCTTGATTTATTTATTTTTGTTAGAAGACTATCTATTTCCCTGGTAAATAAAAATGATCCACCCTTGAAATATTTGCTAGTTCATTCATATTTTTAATGGTTTGCATGAAAAAAAAAATAATGAAGGAGATAATGTCACATGAAAATAAGCTCCCTAAGTCTTTATCTCATAGATGAAAGGAACACTCAGGTATGGTGATGTAGTGCCATTTCACTGCAGATCAATATACAGATCACAGCAATGATGGTAATTACAGAGTCTGTCTTCTGGGAACTAAACACTCTCAGCTCCCACAAAACCAGCAAAAGCCAAAAGCATCGGAGATCTTCCATCAGGAGGCTTTAAAACAGAGAAAAGCCAACAAAAAACAGGGCAAACAGATAAAATCCAGCCTTTGCTTCAGAGTGAGTCACTTGATTTCACCTCTTTCCATCTAGGTATGTTTGCCAGATCTAAAGTACAACATCCTGGACACAGTCTCCTTCTCTGAAGGTAATCAATTCAGCGACCATTTTAAAAATAACCTATTGTTTTGTTTTTTTTTTCTTTTTTTTTAATTTTTATTTTTTGGAAGACTGTGAAGAGCTGCATCTTCCTTAAAACACTGAGGCTTTAAGAGGCAACTGGACTTAAAAAATCTAAGTGACAGTTTCATTTTAGTCCTCTATGTTTAAAAACACAAACTAGTTTGCACTAGAAAAAGGCACTGTAGGTACATGGGACTGCAATATTGATATTGTCACACATTCTGTGTTTCTGAGATGCTTTTTATCATGACTCAGAGTATTTTGAGTTACTTTGGTTTTTGTTGTTGCTGTTAAATGTTTTGCAGTTAAGAAAGTGAAATCAGACTCATTTTGACTAACTCCATCACAAAAGAAATTCTTCCATGGGGTAGATTTTTCTGCTACATTGAGTAGCCATGTATGGATCTGTGACACTTCACTACGGCAACCTGCTGTCTTTTGATCTTCCATGGTTTACTTTACTGACTCTTTGAAGTAGGGGCTCTAATATCCAGTTTGTGCTGAGAAGAAGCCATGATCACTTTTAGAGCTATAAAAATAAATCTAATGCAGCACTCTTAACAGCTTGTAACCCTAAATATTTAGTTGAGGCTGGCTAGACTTTCTCCCATAGGAAAAACATATTTGTTAAATGAAAACTATTGTAGAGGACTTGTCATGCTTTTTGACTAGAAGAGGAAGAAGAAAGTGTAGCAGTAATGATATTTTCAAACATTTTCAGAAACTTATTTGTCTTTGACGTAGAGATAGGAAATATGAATTAAAGATACAGTATCTAAATGTGTGTAAACATTTTTTCCAAAATTAGCAGCAGACAAATCCGAAATGTCTGAGAGGTTTCATTTTGTATGAGCTTCTAGAAATATCAGACTTTAATCTCAACTCTTGTAAAACTGATAAGGTAGGAAATAGGACTGCATGTTCTGGGGGGGGACCTGAGTTTCTACTGCATCTGATAAGACATAAACAGCCTGAGGAAGGATCATACAGAAAGATACTGAAGTTTTTGTGAACACTGTAAAATACAGTCCTTAGCTGAACAAGAACAGAAGCATCTTGTGGTATACACACCACCCTGAAATACAAGAAACATCAACCTGGATTTGACAGGGAAGTTTTAAATTACAAGTAAAGGCAAAGCAAAAAAATCTTGTGTCTGAAGTTTTAGATCCAAATTTTATTTTAAAGAAGAAAATATTTGGCCTAAGGAACTATCGGGAATGAAAAATGAAGTATTGAAGGGAATGTGCAACTGTGTGAAGAAGTGTTGTGTGTGGCTGAGTGGTAGCACACACCATAATCCCCAGCAGTCTACTCCACACCTGAGCACACAATAAACATCAGCCTCCTGTTTCACCCTCACTTTCCTACTTTTCCTCCCCAGAGGAGGTCGAGCCTCCTCATCTATCCTAAGTATCTGCATTATCCTAAATATTCACAGTGGGCAAAATTGATTAACTGCCACACCATGTGCTAATGGATTACAGGTAAATGGTCATTTGAGGTGGTCTAGGAAGATTTATCTAATTTCTCATCAGACAAGAGAACTGCATGAAGAAAAGGTCTCTGAGATGCAAGCTTCACAAAGAAAGATCCGGGCTGAAAAGAAGTGAAGTAAACCACCAAGTCCAGAAGTACCTGGAAGATCAATATAAGGAAACACAGATCAAAGCACAGTTCCATTGGATTTGATTGGTAGTTGGACTAGGTGTTCTTGAAGGTCTTTTCCAGTCTAAACCACTCTAGGATTCTAGGATTCTATGGCCTGTGGCTCCAACGACTCAATGCTCTCTGCAGATGAGATGATGGTTAAGTGAATGCTAGAATTCATGGAGCACTTTGTGGTCCAACAGATATACAATTAGAATTAGAGGAAAAGGCAACTGATTTTCACCGATGGTTGATGGCATTTTTGAGTCCCTCTTTTGTGGTCACTATTTTTAAAGAAATACAATGTCTTAAAAAAAACCCAAAAAATATAATATTTCTGTCTTCCAGAAAGAATAAAGAGGGACAGTTGGCTTACATTTACATCATCCTGGTTGTGTTTTGTAATTTTGTCTTGTTCTCTTCCCTCTTTTTCCCATCAAAACAAGGAGGCACAAGCAAAACCATACAGATCCAAGCAGAGCAGCCCTGAATTTGCATGACTTGCTCCACTACTGAAAGCAGGCGCAGAGCCGTTGGGTCATGAGGATACCATGATGCAGTGCTGATGGGGTTCCAGTGATGCAACACCACATGCATGGCTTCACATGAAGAGCTGCACCTACAGGCTGCAGGGGAAGAATGATCAGGACCACTGTCAGTCATATAAGGTTTTCATGAGAGCTTAGACACATCACTTTCATTATTTCTGATGCTGCAATAGGAACACAAGGCCCTGTGGTAGTTAGTGGGGCTGCATCTGAGGAGCACCTTTGAAAAGCCTTTCATTCTGTCTTTTGAAGTAGAGCTTGAAAAGCATTTAGCTTCTTTAAGGCAACCCGAATCTCCTTCCATTTACATGTATGTTATTAGTAGGGAAATGGCTAGGAACATTTTTCATGGCATTCATCTATTGAATGGCTGTTTTTTCTCTTCCCTATGAGAGTACCAGGCCATTTTGTGTAAAATGAATTGTGAAGCTCAATAAACATAACTTTTTGCTGACTCCATTTCATACAAGCAAGCTGTCAAGAATTAAAGTCCTTAACAGACATTTAATGGTGGATGAAATGAGCTTTCTCTTCATTATCAGAGTAGCTTATTAGGGCAGGTTTTCCTCTATAAGGTAGCTACCTAACTCACCTCTCAGGCCAGTGTCTGAAAGCCCTACTCTGACTGCCAACTTCAGTTTCCCTAATCTGGAACCATTACAATATAACACCTTTCCAAACGGTGTTGTGTGAGAAACATAGCAGTCATCTTCCTGAAATTTGCGATGTAATTCACACTTTCACAGAGATGACCATGTTCTTCTCTTTGATGTCCTTTTATAGAGAGCCTTTAATGTCTCCCGCCCATTCTGACTCAAAGGCTGAAAAAACAGGCCACCGTGCTCTTTGCATTTTCCTGCTCTGACATTATGCCTTATGGACAATGCTGAATTTTTAGAATGGGTTTCCCTGACCATTTCTCCTTCACCTGACCTGAATGTAAATAGCACATTTGTGTCTCCCCACTGGCTGGAAGCTGAGCTAAGAAAACCAGGATTAGACAAAAGGTTCTTCTAAAGCTTCTGTTTATGTTAAATGGGATCTCTCTGTAGCTTGTTGCAAGGAATCAAAGCAGTGACTAACATTGCCTACAGTGTGGCTTCAGCACAAACAAGGAAAACCCTTGGGTAGGAGAGAGGCAGTCCGTGACTGTTCTGACACACATGGGAACACAGGTTACTGCCATGGGTCCAGGAAAGGTATGATCACATTGCACATTTCCAAAGCTCTGGGCAGATGAGACTGAGGTGAGTGGGTAGAAAAGAAGTGGCTGGGCTATGAAATCACTGGGACTGTTTTCAGCTCTGCCGCACATTTTCTCACTACTGGACCAGGCACGCAATTTTCTGTAGCTTGCATCTGTCCTGGCCAAGTTAGTTTATCAGTTTTTACAAAGCTGCATCTAATCTGTGCCTAAATACTTGCAGGCTTCCTCCTGTACTTGACAGAGGTAAAATATTACGATCTGTGAGAAGTTTGGAAACTGCAGTGAAGAGTGCCATAAAATACCTGTGTAGTAATTCACATAAAATAAGATATCAAGAGATTAATGCATATGGCTGTGTGAATATAATTTTAAGTTCTTATTTGAGTGTTTAAATATGAGATGTGAAAAGCTATGTATTTGCCAGCATGGAAAATACCTTCTTATGCTTGCAGCTTGTGGAAATCTGGGAGATTTTTAGCTCCACCTGAAGTAATTGGAATTCTAGCTATGGAGTTCATTAGATCTGGATTTTGCTTCAGCTTTTGTGCTAGGAACAAAGAATTAGATGCTGCTATGTACATAACTTTGGATGTAATTGGTCTGGCGTTTTATATTCAGCAAGAGTTGTAGTTACAGTATGGCATGCAGCAGTAGCTCCCAATCAATGAGAGGCACTAAGTCTTATCAAATGAGACAACATTTTCTTTTCCTGTTAAATAGAATCTCAAAATTCAACTCTGATACCTTTAGCAGAGGAATTATTAAATGATGCAAACAGAAAATTTTTGCTTAAACAAATTACCTTAGGAGAATATTGGAAAATTTCTGTGTCTTAAGTGTCAATTCTGGAAGAGGCACTCAACAGATTTTCTCATTTTAGAAAGATATTCTGGCTTATAAGATTATAGGTAATTGATCTGTCCTAGCATGTTCAAGCTTGAAAGTAACTAAAGAAGGTGTCTGGATGCTGTAATTACGTGTGATGGCTCATCTGTACCCACTTTGCATGCTACATGGGCACAAATATTTTTCTTCTGCAGCAAGACAGAACATGTCATGTCATGCTCCTTCACCATATCCCTTACCCTGTACTTACACTACTGTGGAAAAGGGCTAGAGAGGCTGGAGTAGGCAGGTGCAGTATCCAGTCACACTACAGAGAGGCTGAAATTTTCCCTCAAAAATCCCAGAATTTAAACATTATTCTAAATATCAAGGATTTTTTTTTTTTTTAACTCATTTCTGAATTGAAAGTCCCTGGGGACAGTGTTAAGGGAGAGCCCTTGTGAACATTTTTGGAAAGGATTTGTGTGGGAAGGAGGCATCTTCAAGGCCAGGCTGGATGGGGACCTGGGCAGCCTGACCCAGTGAGTGGGAGCTTGGAACTGGGTTATCCTTAAGGTCCCTTCCAATCCAAGCCATTCTGTATTTCTATGATCTTTGCAGAGCTAACTGGGGAGACTTGCAGGGGCTGATGGGGGAAAGGCATGGGGGCAGTGAGGGCTGCAGGGCTACTGTTGTCTGAGCAGAAAGGGAAGGCCAGGTGTAGGAAAGGAGGCCATGGGGAGAAGGAGCAGAAGGTTTGGGTCTGGCAGTCATGCAGTGCAAAGTAGCCATGGTTTATTTACCTTGGAAAGGCTTACAGCACTTCTCCTCCCTGAGAAAATTAAACAACATGAGTGTTAAGTATAGAACTGTGTATGTTACAATTGCTTCTCAGGAGGTCACACAAGTGGCTCTAAATCTCACCTCAACACCCTCCCTCCTCCCTTCCCCTCACATACACACCTATTTGCCTCCACAATCCTTTGCCAGAGACTCTGAAGGGCTGACCAAGAGGGGCACTACTTGTATTAATTAATTCATGGTGTCTGCAGCAGCACCACCACAATGGGCACATGGATCTATTCCTCCACATCCCCAGGCTGGCCTCTGTGGTGGTGGAGCTGCTCCAGTGCCAGGAAAGAGCAGAGCTCTCACCCTGCATATCAAAGCCCACCTGCTCAATATCAAAAGGCTGTGGATCAACACAGGTGCTGTCCAGCCACAGTACTCCAGCCACTGACTGTGGCTGGGTTGAGGGGGTTTGGGCTTTCATCTCAGGGCCTTCTTTTTTTTTTTTTTTTTTTTTTTTTTTTTTCCTTTGAGCAGGATGGGAACTGAAGACAGCAGGAGCCTCTCACAGCAATTCCGTTCTTCCCACTTTGCATTTCTGTGATACAGCACCGCATGCATAATTTTATTTGGTGTAACACTGTAGAACATTGATGCTCACTACTAAATTCCTGATGTAAATCTCCATTTCTCATATTCAGGTATGCTGCATTCTAGCAAAGGGCATCTTTTTGGAATAACCCTCAGCCACTTGTACAAGGCTCTGAAAACAGGTGAAAAATCCTGATTGACCACCCCTCAATCAGCACACATCAAAAGAGCATCCATCATGATTACTGAACTTCATAAATGACTATAGGAGACTGTTGGAGATAACCCTCTAAAATTATCTTAATTTATTCTGTGACACTGCTATTTTATTCCATGTCGTATGAAAGATAATTAGATGAAGGTCAACAAAATCAAAACATCTATTCAGTAGGTTTGAGCCCATTTCCATACATGTGCTCTGTGAAAAGGGGTTATAAACATGAAATCAATTTCAATTACAGGTGGTGATGCCTAAGAGATAATGAGCTGATTTATAAGGATGGTACATGGTGCAAGAATACGTTCATTCATGGTTTGTACAGGAGTATTAGTGACTCTGGTGCATTGTATACTTTGCAAACCTGCAACATTTCAGGATGTGTAAGCAATAGTACAGTACTGGACTACTAAGAAAATGCAGTTACGCTATTGTGATGCTGTAGTGAAAATGCTATGTCACAGCTTGAAAAAGTGATTGAGCACCTGGTGGGAAGGCAGGGACAACCCATAGGAGCTCAGGTGCATGCATTGTATCTGAATGACCAGAAGGGGTGGAAACAGGATCTACCCCTTCCCAGAACTCATTTCAGGGTTGGCAGTGAAGGCAAGAGTATCTTGCTAGAGATCCCTGCCTACCTGAGGCCTACCAAAGGTAAGCAGCCTCTTCCCTTTATTTCTGTGACCATAGCTGTTGTATTTGAGCAAACTCTTGCTTGCTGCAGCCTCAGACCTAGCTTTTCTGCTGTCATTGCTATGTGTTCCATCACATTACAGGTGCCTTATTAGTCAGTGCTACAAGTGATGTAAATTCACACAGGCATAAAAAGTAGTGAACAATTATGAATGAGCAATCCACAGTTTAGGAACGCTTTCTTAGTAGCTGTTCTCGTTCATGAAAACAGCAGTACTGAAGAAGGTCCAGCTTAGTGAAATCAGATCAGCTTTGGTGACATGAAGCATGTCATCAGTAAAAAGCTGGTTAAATTTACTTAAAAGTACCTTGTATTTGGAACAAATGAGTAATTTTCTTCATCAATCATTCAGACGACTAGACTTCTTATATGTATATTTTGTTGAGCAAAAAATAGTATTATTGAAGTAATCATCTAGCTATAGATAGCATATTTTCACATTGCATTAACTGTCATAGCTGCACAGTTTTATTATAATAGTGGATCTGCTCTGATATTTCTGATTCCATAATAACCAAACTGACCCTGCAAAACTAAGTTGAAGTTCAATAATGTGTTTTCTTCAGAACTCTCTAGTAATTTTAGTGTGGACAGAATTTTTAAGAAATGTATCTTTATACACATAAAACACCATGATTGAAAAGAAAAAAAAAAAAAAAAAAAAGAAAAGCATGAAGAAAGAAGTAAGGAATGGTGTGTAAAGGAAGCAAAATAAGATTTTACTCCACTTTTTAGGAATGTTCTGGGTAATTTTTTTTTCTTGAGGTCACAGGTTGTAAAAGCAGTTTCTTCCTCTGCCAGCCTGCCCTGGTAGCTATCAGCTGTTGTAATGAAGGCTCTTTGTTAATGCAGACAGCTCTTGATGGTGGAGCAGATAACCCAGCTGTTTGCAATTGAGGCACTGATACTGAACTCGCTGGTTGCTGCCTCATTTACTGGTGCAGAGAGAGAGAAGTCCCTCTGTACTCTACAGCAACCTGTAAGGCTGGAGACGATAAAGGAGAAACAGCAGCAGCTGGTCTCTTGGCAATGAGGAGTAAGCAGCCAGTGGGCTGCCAGTTTGTTGAATAGAAAGCTTGAGAAACACCATCTATTGAAGAGAAAAATACTCTAAGGTACACTATCAACAGAAGCAATGTAATTGCTTATCAGGCTGGATAGCTGAGACCCCTCTGCACACTAAAATACTGAGGAAAAACACTTCTGAGATGCAGGCTAAATGTCTCATTGCAGGTGAATGGCTACCAGTCAAGCTGATGAAAGTCTAGGATGGACACCTGGAAAACGGAAACAGGAAAATTAGAAATACTTTGAACTTCTTTCTTAATCTTGACAGACTTATCCCACTGGGAAATCATGTGTCATTTTGTCTGAACATTTCACAATTTACCTCAGTAATTACATACTGCATTTACTATTTAAATCCCTTATTTTAAAATACAAGAATCCATCAAATAATTGCCTGTTAGAGCAGTCGCCTATCTGAGAATACTTCCCTCAGCAACTGTTACCAGCTACTGGTAGAGATGGGATTAGAAGGAGGTTTTTCAAAAGCTTGTTCTTATGGATTTTATAGTGGATTAAAAAAAAAAAAAAGATATTATTAATGCCATCATATCCTTGGAGAAAGGACTGAGTAGCTCTGCCACCGTTCCTCCCATGCTGACATGGGAATCTTGAATTGATCCTCTTAACTGTAAATCATAATTAAGGAAGATGACAAGAAAACATCGTGTCTGAGACTTTCCGTTGCAGTGTGAAAGCAATTGCATCCCAACAACCCTGGTTTGGAAACCACCATGGGCTTTCATCCCTGTCAGCACACAAAGCCCCCTGGCTCCAGTGATCTTCCTGCTGTGTACGCCAGCAGTGAATTTGGCTCGCTGGTTTTCACATGGTGAAAGTCAGGAGAAATTTTCTCCCTGGGGAAAACAAACAAACAAAAAAATAGAATGTAGATTAACAAAACTGGAAGAGTTTGCTTCAATCATTTACTTGCAGTAAGATACAAAGGTGAGGAGATCCTGCAGGCAGGGGGATGAGTGTTGCTGGTACTCTCTGCTCTGGAAGATGCTTGCCATCTCTCTCTTCCTGTTTGCTTCAGTTTCATTAGTTTTTCCCAAGTGCATCTACATTAAAAACAATCGCTTGAATGATCAGCAATGAAAAAAGAGAGAACTAAGTTGAGAAAGATGATGGTAACTATTATATGACTCACTTTTCGTCCAGTAAGGATTTAATGTACACTTATAGCTCAAGACTGAGCTATCCAAGAAAAAGTGAACACTGTTCTCATGCGTTTAACTTAGATTTCAGGAGAATCCAGTCGCTCCTACTGCTGCCACCAATGATAGGTTTTTGCTGCACACCAGGAACGTGGCTCAGGAGACACCCATGCTGCTCTCTGGATGCCTAATTGCTGCTGACTATGGTATATTCCACCTGGATTTAAACAGCAAAACGGGTGCTATTGATTCCGCATGGTAATACAAGATTCAGAATGGGCTTCATAATAATTGAACAGGCTGCCTGCTTCAAAATGTGTACTGTGTTGCACTCCAGAGAGAAAGCTTAAAGATAGCTCAGGTTGTCTTGACTGCCACAAACTGGAGTCATTCCACCAGAGTGCAAAATAGACTTGCCTTTTGAAAGTCCTAGGTACTACTGATTAGGTGTGAGGAAAGGAAAACAAGAAAAAATTGAAAATTAGCTTTTTAATTTTCAGGGTTTGGCAGTGAAATATCAACATGCCAGCAATTTAATATATATATGTAATTTCAACACAGAAATTATATTCAGCCAGGTGTCCTTGCTCCAGTCAAGCAATACAATACAATATGTTATGTCTAGCAGTCTTAAATTGTTGCCATTTTGCCTACTTCCCTACCGTATTGCTTCATCAAGAAGGAAATCCCACAGGCTCTCTCTTGAGTTGACTCAGAGAAGAATGCTGGGTTTTCTAGTCAAAACAGTTTGTAGGCAACTGCTACCCTTTCATTTATGACTCTAAATCTGACACTTTTAAGTCTTGCCTTGAATAAGCAGAACCCAGTGAGACTGCAGAGGAGTGTGATCCCAGAGGTTTCTCCCTCGATTTTCTTTCAGATGAGCCTAAAGATTAAAACTGAGAAATGTTCTCCTCCTATTAGCAGTCCAAGATCTGCTCTTGCCAAGATGGAATAAGCACTTGGCGTCTCCAGTACCTTTCGTCTTGCTGTGAGCAATGAGTTTGGAGATTTGTTTGACACTGATGCATTCCTTGGCCTTTCTCTGTTTCTTGGTCTGAAGGGAGGAAGTTGGGCTCTGCCAGGTCTACCCAGCAGTCTCATGGGCTCTCCTGTGCTGTCAGGAGCTGGGCCAGAAGCCTAAACCCAGCCCAGGGCACTCCTTCTCCAGATGTCCCAGCTTCAGCTTCAACCCAGTGTTTCTGTTTAAAAGGCATTTGAAATGAGCCCACCATTGCCAAGATAAAACTAGTTACAGGATTTTTCTCCACTGACACCCACACAAAATCTTTTCATTTGTAGGTCATTGCAGTGATTTAATGGTGCTCAATTTATTTATTTATTTTCTTTCACTGAATGTGGAATCAATCTGCTCTCAGTGCTTACTTATGTGTTACTGGGATGGATCATCATGAGGCAATGAGATAAGTTCGCCATTAGCAAAGCCAGAGGATTTCTATTCCACCAAAATACCCATTCCCCCCCCACCCCCTTTTTCGTTTCTCATAAAATCCTGTCAGGCAGAGCAGTGATCTTTAAGCAAGCTCCAAACTCATTGAATCAACACTATTTGTGCCCAACTTCTCTTCCTTTTGCTCTGTTATGAACTAAAGCAGCCACAGCACAAAAATTGGGATAAGGCAAGAAAGAAGAACGCTGAGATTTTTATTACAAAACTGGGCTGCAGCTGTAACTCCTGATGATCTTTGAAGTTTACTGAATTAAAACTAATACTGACGTTGATACCAGAGTTTTGCAAGTGTTCTTTTACTCGTACTGAGGAATTTCTTTTTGTGGATTTTGTCCTACAGCCTAATAGCAGCTGGCTATTTTACTGTTTCTATATACCAAATTTCTCCAATGCTCTTATTTCCACAAGAGGTGCTGTGTTGATTCAGATAATTTTAACAAAGAATTATCACACAAAGAACTATTTTTGTAGATTCAGTCTATAAATAGCATGACCTTGTTCCACCCTGACACTTTTTCCATGCAACTATCTTTATAAGCAGCTTGGAAAGGTTCTCCTGATAGCTACCAATAAAAACAACCATCCGTTGCAATTTTGACTGTGCAAGTAATGTCTAACTGCTCCATCTGTATAAAAGATGTCAGATCTCTCGACGATATATAGCACTTGCTCTGGTAGTAATGGCATTGCCTAACAGAGATGCCTGTTGGCTCTGGTGTGGCTGTAGGCCCACTGGGCTCTCCATGATGCATTCAGTATCTTCCTTTTTCTCTCTCTTTGCCATTTAATTTAATAGCACTATTTCATAGGATAAGCCGGAGAATTCTCACCGAATTTACCACAGTCCCCAGAGCTTTTAAGAGGTGAAATGCAGTTTATAGGTTGAATTATAGAAGTTACTTGTCACCATTGTCCATTGGTATCAATCAGCTCCTTGCAATGACTCTCAAGAGAAAAATTCCAGCTATCATACTCATTAACGATGTGAATACTCCTGGGGCAACTGATGGTTGAAATACGGTCTTTATTTGTCCTGCCTCCTACAGTCACTAAGACAGGTTTCACTATGCTGATGAGTATGGTAAATATGAGTAAGTTCATTCAAAGGCAACATTATCCTATAACTTCTTATTTCCAAACCTCTTAAAAATGAAAATTCTTCATTGTAAGGATAGTTTTTAATAGCTTCTGGGTCCATCTATCACAAGGGAAGCTTACTCAATCCAATGCCTCTGAGCTGTCAAATGTTCAAAGTGCCTTGTTTATGTGTCTTGGGATTTTGTAAGAAATAAAACTGACACTCAGAGCAAGTATACAAACATTACATAAGATTCTACCTCAGCTACACGCCTGCTTTTTGTTCACTGTCTCTTTAATCTCTATCTAAACATTACTTCATGTCTGTACTTATTTTCTTTCCTAACAACTTTTCTTTGTGGCTCAGTGTTAGGCAACCTGATGTGGTTTTTCTGCTTACTTAGTTCTTCAAAATAGATTAATTACTATCTATAAATTAAAAACCTAACAAGTTCACCCAATAAACATAGCATGAATCTACTTTTTTTTCAGTCCATCCTCTGTAGAGACTAGGGAAAAAAGAGAAATCAGGCAATCTCTTACAGATTTTAACTTCTACAGAGAATTTCAGAAATCCATTTGAGGAATAATAGAAATTGAAGCAGAGTATATACTTTGGTGACTGGAGAACCAGCCTGATAATGCTGTTGCTTTCAGACAGGATGGATAGCCCCTTCTGTTCTCTCTGCTCCAAGTCTTGTCTCATGAGGAGCACATATTCTTCTGTTGGAAGGACATTGCTAAGGAGCATTTCAGTGGAGCTGAGCATGTTAAAATACTTTCTTACAAAGATCTGCCTGAGCCACTTCTCCATCATCATTTCCCACTCTCTTTCTACGGTATGTTGTACGTTCTATATGAATTTATTTTCATTCCCTGCTTGCAATTTTGAGGACAAACAAGACTGGGAGAGGCCAGAGGGGAGAGCAAAGGGTTATGCAGAGATGTACTGAGTGGGTACACAGGTGCCAGGTTGGTGCTGCTCCTCTGAATCCACTGGTCTGCGATATTTGTCCAAAGCTATTAAGGTTTCTGCATATGCCAAATAATGAAAATCTCAACTTCTCATAAGAATAATTGCACATTGCTTCATGTGGTTTGAAACACTTGTAGAGTTATAATAAGAGCAAGTAGAAACACACAATATTAACAATTTTAGTAAAATTTCTAGGATTTTCATGTAGAGTGGAAGAGAAAAGAATTAGGGGAAAAAGGTAAACAGAGCATCCACCTAGAGGAGTGCCTCTCTGGAGAGATGTCCACCTTCGGCACTCAAGTGAAAAGGTGTTTGTCTGTGGTTAAGGCTACAGCAAATTCTGTGAATCATATCAACATTTAAAAACTACCAGTGAACAAATCTCTCTGCTTAATGACTCATATGCAATTTGAAATGGAAATAAAATGGTATATTTGAAGTCTATATTATGCATTTAAATAGATTAAAGAGAGACTAAACAATCAGTGATAATACATGCATGCATTAATGCAGGAGAGGATCAAGTCTTTCAAGTTTCAAGATTGCTAAGAGGCTTCCCTGGTGTAAAACTGGGAGGAGGGCTCACTCACAGGAGGATTAAAATATATTATCCTACAAGGTAAAATAATTATTCTTATTGTACCAGGATGTTTTTGATCCTCAGATGAAAGTTTTGCAGGCTTAGGTAAGAATATCTTGGATCTGAAAAGTTAGAAGCAGACTTGTCCACTCAGAGGAGTAAAAAGGAAGATGCAAAGATTATTGATATTCTTGTCAAACTTTGCTTTTGGAGATCCAGACTCAAGGAGGGCTTGGATGGAGAGTTTACAGTCAAGGAGTCTCTCGCTTTAGCATGACACTCAAGCATTGGCAGTGGTGTCAGAAGATAGGGTGCTTATCCTTCCCTGTGACCTTACCTTCACACGCAGCTGAGCTATGTGGAATGGCTTCTTCCCATCCAGAAATACTGACAGAAATGGGTCCTGCCTGACTTGTATCAGAGGAGTCCTGATTGAAGCAATATGGTAATTATTTACTGTACAGCACTTTTAAGGAAGTGTTTGGTTATAAATGCTTAGTTGTAACTCTTCAATTCTTTCCCCTGCTAGAATGTTACAAGCTTCTGTTGTTATTTTTTTTCCCTCTCTTGAGAGCTGCTCAGAATAATTCAAACTAAATCTTTGTGGAGAAATGATCATTTTACTACCTAATTAGAACACCATAACTTTCATGGCAAGTAAACAAGAAAACCAGCAGCTTATAATGAAGTTGTAGTTTGTAGGCATAGCAAACCAATTACTTTTTAGCCTTGGGAATCTGACACTCACCTCCAACTAAAAGTCAGTGTGATTTTCAAAGTGGTTGCACATGTAGTATGACCGGTGTATTAATAGGACCCTCATTTTAAGAAGTATATTTGACCATCAGCTCCACAATTTTAAAAACATCGTGGAGTCTGCACCCACAGTTCAGTGAAATTACACTGCAGTGTATGACTTTGGGATGTAGCAAGAATTTAGCTGGGTGGGGAGATGTTGATGCTGGAAAGCTCAGACTGCTTTGGAGGGTGGCCATGAAGGGGCTTGGTTGCCTGGATTGCCTTGTCATAAAATGATAAATGTATCTTCTGCCCTGCAAGACTGTTAGGTAGTGGGACACAGCTGTTTGAGGCTTACTGGTAACATGCCCAGCCAGCGCCTGGTATAATCTTTGTCCCTGCCTTCTCCCCATGACCATGACTTGGCCCTGTGGTGTGTACTAGGTACAGATATTATTTCTCTTCTGTTACTCAGGGTATTCCTATATGCCTGAGGCATGAGTAGTATCTCTATCAGACCTCTGTCAAAGAGCATGGAAACTCAGAGAAAAATGTTCAAAAATAGAATGAGGCTCGCAGGCTAGGGAAGGGCAGCTTCTATAAAGTCATGCAAACACCCAAGGAAGCAGCCTCTCCCATGTGCTAATTTAAAACCCCTCTGCAAATGGATGAACATTTCTACATTAAATATACATGTGCATACTGTTAATGTTAGATAAATAATTCAGTGCTATAATGTCATTGAAAAATATAGGTCGCTAAACACAGATTTAGTAATGCATTGTATATTACATTTGTCTTCATCCCTCTATTTACACCAACCTTTTTCTTCTCTATTTTTCACCAATATATATTTTTTTCTAATTAAGAAAACTGAAGCTAATTTCTTCCAAAACTTTGTTTATCTTGTTACCAAATACGAACGATCCCACAGCAATTGCTTTGTACATCCCTCTGTTACACATGGTCCAGAACAATCTGTCAGATTAAAGTTTAACAGGTTTAAAGTTCTTGAAACTGGTAGGTTGTAGTACGGGACCTTGCTCCTTGTGCTGTGACAAGTATTTCCCTCTCCCTCCCAGTTTCCCCAAGGTGACAGAGAGGAACTCCCTCCCGTGGGTGAGAGTCTCAGTCTCACTGCTGCTGCAGAGAGCTTGGAGTGAAATAAACCATCAAATAAGAAAATAAGTGCTAATGTCTGTCTTTTTAAGATCAACCAAGATACAATCCTCATTCAGTAGAGCAGTTTATTGGAAACCACCTTTCTGAGGATAGGCACTGTGGTATTAGGAGGGGTACCGAGGGTCATACTGGCTGCCTGACTCCTGCAGCCATCTCATCAGAGCTGGGGCAGAGGGGGAGTATTATGCTCAGGACTGAAGGTGGGGAGGTAGTTCTTTCCCCCTCGTAATGTAGAAATATTCTTTACCATTTGTTGCTGGGGTGAGATCAGCATTTATTGAAGTGCCTTGCCATGCAGTAAGGTTACATAAATTAGGGCAGCATCCTGAGGACTTTTAAAGACATGTAATAGCTTTGCTTTCTGTCACACAGAGATTTACTGTTTGTGCTAGATTTGGTAAATGTAGAGTGCCCTCAGCCAGGGAAGCTGAGACAGCATTTTGTCAGGTGTATAAATCCCCATCCTTGGAAGCACCACTGGATATGGATGTTGTCTAATCAGATGGGTTTTGACATCAGAGAACTGCCCCTGAATGTTGCTTACAAATGGAAGATATTGACCTTTGCTATTCAGTCTGTGAAGAGCAACATCTCTTTCCCTGCCAAGGAAGATCCTTTTGAAACCCATTGCTGGGTCTTACTTCTTGCTGAGAAAAATTACACCCATACAACCGGCAAAAGGGTAAGGCCCTCCTACAAAGAGAGCCTTGATTTACAATTATGTTCATAGATTAAAATTGTGAATGATTCAGGGTATACGTTGCCATTTTTCTGTGAGGGCTCTAATCATGAGGCATTTGTGAATCCTGAATGTTTCAGAGATTGTACAATGAGTTATTATCAGCCAACATTTTGCATCAAAAACCATAATTTATAATCAGAGCTCGCTGTTCCTTGTTCAGATGCTTCAATCAACCAGGTGGGACAGAAACAACACACAAGGTCAATGGTTAATCACACGACCACCTAGGACGCAATCTACAGAATCCTCTAACACTTGGGCATTATTAGTCCAAACCGTGCTGAGTGTTATTTATTAACAAATACCTGTGATCATGATCAGCTCAGTAATGATTCACTTCCAATCTGGATAATTTTCAGATGAAAGGGAAAGGACAGCGACAGAATCATAATTGCAACATAATTACAAGTACCTTCTTCCTTCCTCACCGCTATGGGATAATAAGGGGTCATTGGATATTCTTTTGGAATGCTGAGAAGCTAAATCTTGGTACAGGTCAGTGAAATGCCCTATCTTTTCTTCACATTTTCTTCACTTTAAATTACTGTTGCTACATGATGATTTCCAAGATGTCTCTTTTGAAAATATGCCACAGCTACCAAGATGTTTCAGAAATATTGAACATAAGCAAGAGGATTTGGGAGAATTTGGAAGAGTGGATCTCTACCCAGGACATTATCAGTGCAAGGAATATTTATCTATGCACATTATCATCAGGAAAGCAAAATACATAGCAGAAATGGACAGCAAGGAACATATGAAATAGAAAACTCTGCCTCTGTTTTTTCCTCCTTTCAGGTCTTTGTACGTCAGTGAGTTGAGCTGCACACCATTTTTCCCAAATTTGGGAAGAAGACAGGTATTTTGTATAATGAATAATAAGTAGAAATCACACTTGTATCAAATAAAATTATCTAGAGAAAAGCAGCTAGAGGGAAGTGAAGGTATATTGGGCAAGTTGCTCTTCTTCAAGTCCTCTTCCTTTCATTTTTGTAATTTATAACCGTGTAAAATTTTTCCTTTGTCTAAGCACCAGCCAGGTACAGCAAAAGAAAATATAGGATGACAACATTTCTAAACCTTGAGCTGAAATGACAACTGTGAAAGGACCAGAAGGGAAGTGCAGTTTCTACAAGTGAATCCCTGTCATGCTTGCTAATTAATGCCTCTGGCATGCGGACCCCTGTCTCTATCATAGTAGGATGAAGCTAAAGCTGTCAGCTCATCTGGGGCAAGTCATCACAAGGGTTATGAGACTATAATATCCCCTGTAGTTCTGTCATGCTGTTTGCAATCCATGATAGTAAAGTCAGAGTGAAGAAATGACCAAAAAAAAAAAAAAAAAAAGTGTTGGAAAACAAGAGAACAGAAAAGCAAAATAACATAGCAGTAAGAAGTAACAAGAAACACATGAAAATGAAAACTACCTCCATGTATGTCAATATTTGCCATCTCTAGCAGCATGACCTCCAGAACAAAGGCGACGGGTTCCCTGCTGCCTGGTGACAGAAACAAAAACAAACACTTCCTACACCCCAAGTCTGGCTGCAGAGCTTGCAAGTAATCTCTTATTTATATATTCTGCTCAGGGGATAACCTTAGCTCCAGAGACGCCTGGCATTTCAGCAGAACAAGCCCGTCTTTGGGAGGCGCACAACAGGCGAGCTGCAGGCGCAGGGCTCCCTGCTGCGTTCTGCAGGAAGGGCTGTGATTTCCCCTCTTTGCTTTCTCTGCATTTGCAGGGGTATTACAGCTTATTCATATAGAACAAAAGAAGGAATACAGCGCATATGTTCCCACCTTTTTCTCTGCTGCTTCAGCACATTTAGCAATTAACGTGAGACCCCATACTGGAGAGAAGACTTCTCACCTTCACTCTCCAATCAAAAAATGCGTTTTCATAATAATTCCCAGCAAATTAGTCAAATCAATGACTCTGTTGTCATTAGATGAAATGCAACACAAAATCTCATTAGTTTCCACACTGGCTCCCCAGAAGTTCCAATGCCTGATGGGAATGCTTTTGCCCAAACAATACATGAGGATGAGGTCTGGTGGGTCACTTCATACTGATCACATACCTATCACCCACCCTATGGTCTCTCCTGTCTTTGTCCACTCCTGCCCGCTCCCTCCTGACACTGAAACCATCCCCAAATCTTATGTCTCTCTTCAGAAAAGATTAGCTTTTGGCTCCCTAACCTCAAATTCAGCCGTATGAGCTGTAGGAATTGGTGACAAAGAGACACAGGAGAGGTTCAGCTCAATCAGATGATAGCCCCATGAGTATTCTTGCACCGAGGCGTTTCCTCCTCCAGTTCTGGGATGATGGACACTGGACGAGGGGCAGGTGCTGCCCGGGAGGCCGTGCTCCCGGTGCGGTGGGTGCTGCACGCCCGGCTCCCTCTGCTCTCTGCCTGCCTCTGCTTGGGGATGCTGGAAAATGGATTCATTTGCAGATGTAAATAGCGGCTGTCAGAGAGGGCAAGAGATTTGCTTTACATATGAAGAGGGAGGCTGCTCTGCATGCTGTCAGGCTCATTAGGGAAGCAGAGCCCGTGTAGCTGGGCCATTTGGTAATGATATACCCACTCCATCCTTCCTTTGTTTCCTTAACAACCCTCTGCTCAGGCCAGATCCCTTGGGCTTTGATATTTTCCCTTCAAAAAAGCCCTGTAGCCTCGATCAGTTTTTGAGTTAAGAAATCCAATATACACAGAAAGAATCCGTATAACATGAGATATATTTATTTTTATTGAGGAGTAAATTGAGATGGCTGCCAACCCACTTTTATGCACGGAAAAGAAAAGGCAACCGATAACCGAGCACACATCACGGTCACTGCCCACCACAGGTACCAACGGCAGCAATACACTGAGGATCTGTGCTGCTTTTTATTGTCTAGCACACCATTCAGCCAAAGCAAGGTGAAAGGTATGGAACTAGATCCCTCCCTCACTCCCCTCTCCTGGGCCCAAACTCTCTGGAAAAGTAGTTCAGCTAGGAGATGAGAGAACCTTAGAGACATAGTTTTGCAGCTTAAATAGGTCTCAGATTGCTGCTACTAAAAGAGGCCCCCTGCTCTCATCTCACCCTGGACATCCTTTTCTGTCACCAACTGTGCATCAGCTGTTGCACTTGCATGGCAAACTGGATCAGCTCTCAACTCCAGCCAAAAATAAATTCTGTAGAACAATTGTGGACTTCAGTAGGACCAATGGGTTGATTGCATTCATTGCACAGCTGTGTGATCAAACACAAAATATTCAGTGCAAACATGCAGGTGGAGGTGGGAGAGCACAGGTGGGAAAGAACTGAGAGTCTGCAGTCTGCTTCAGGTGGCTGCATCCTCAGACAGACATAGAAAGCTATGTTAACTTGACAGGAACTCATACTGTGTTATGCATCTTGGGCCCCATGGATGCTGTGGGCCAGAACAGATGTGATACAGAAAACACCTGGGAATTTCACCATGTAACTCTGGATCCAAGCCCACAGCTTTATAAAGACAAATATTTATTAATATATTTATATATCAGATTTATTATCAGTAGCACTATGGATCACTGGGTTCCTGCAGACTTGTCTCGTAGTTGAAATCAAACTTTGATTTGAGCTTTTTGCATCCTTAGTTTTCAGTAGTAGGTTCATTAGGAGTAATATTCATCCCTCAGGCCTTGTATGTTCTTCTAGAGGAGAGTGGGAACACTCATTTCTTATTGATGTAGTCCTTTTTGTCCTCTATTCTCTGCTATGTTCAGTAGTGGCAGGGGTCATATTGAATGAGCATCAAGCATTCTTTAAAACGTTCATGTTGCTTAAAATGAGAATTCTCAAATCATTATCCATTGCCCGAAGAACTTGGGAGATGGTTTAGATTCCTAATTTGTATACGAATTAAAATACAATATATTGAAGAAGGAAGCGGCAGCATGAAATAAAATGAAATTCCATTCCATTTCCTACCTGCTGCAGTCCATGCTGGCCATCCTGTTTTCCAATTTCAGTGTCTCCTTTGAAGTTAATTGTTTGCTAGTGAAAGCCACTGAATGGCAAACCTAATTTGACTCAGGGATAGCCTTTCCTCTGTTTGTCAATTGCCTGTGAACGCCTCCCGCAGCCCAAGAATCTCAAGGCCTCACACTTCCCTGCCATGCATGTCTTATAGGATCTCCTCCCACGGCTCTGTGATGGGACCCTCCTAAGAGTGGCTCCAAGCTGCCCATGTTCTTACCGGTGCACCTGACCTCTGCGACTTGAAGTCACACACTGGCATCTTTTGGTGAATTCAAGAGGTTTCACTTTTTAGGGAGGATGAAGAAGCAGGTGAGGTTTTTGTAAGCTGCTGTTTCTGGACTCTATGGGAGACTTGGATTCCCTTTCTAAAGGGAGAAGAAAGCACTCCAAACCTTTTAACAAAATCTTAATTTTTAACAGGGATTGAACTCTTCACAGTGTGAAGGTGAGAATTAAGATCCTTTTTTTTTCTAGCCGTGCAATAAATGCTTAAAGACAATTTTCTATTAAAGTCCCTTTTCACATCTACACAAATCTGCCTTCACACGCTTCCTTGCTCAGGAAGCCATGGTGTCATCACTTTGTCTGTCCAACTGGACATGATGGACAAATGTAACCAACCAGGGTTCTTGTCCAGTCAGTGATAGCAGTTTATTGTTTCTGTTAACAACTGCACATTCTCTTGTAAATACCACATTCAAGTACAAACATTAATATATAGGAGAATATAAATTTTCTGTCATGCAAACAACATGACTCATGTAAGAGCTCAGGCAAGAATACATTAAAATACATGCAAAACAGTCAAAGAATTTGCAGATTACTATATTGATGTGTTTATTTTCCTTAATATTCCTCCAGCTTTGAGCTAATAAAGTCTTCCCTCCATTGAGAAAGAAAGAATTACTTATTCTAGGAGAAAAATATTATATTACACCCAAAAAAATCTATTTCTGTAAGTTCCATAAATGGACTTTATATAGCCTCAAATGTGTTTTAATACATAAACGTAGAAAAAATATTTTCTTGCCTCCCACAGACAACTTGACAAAAACAAACAAAAAACAAAAGCTAAAGCAGAAACAAAACAAACCTAAGTGGAACAGCTGTTCTCTGAAGATTGCTAAGAGCCTGGATAGTACCATTGCTTTTGTGAGGGGAGACAGGAAATAAAAAGGTCAGAATTGTGAGAGGAGTACAAAAGAAATGGAAATCATAGCAATTCAAAGTTTAATTTAATTTTCCTTTAGTTTATCCTGGAAATGGTAAGACTTTCGTATCACAATAGAATTTTGTCCAGGACTTGAATTTAGCTAAAACAAATTATTATTTTTTTCTTAATTCAATGACTTTTCTCTCTCCTGCCCTCCTGTTATTCTGGTCCTTAGTATTCGGCATGCTCCATTGCCATGAGGAAATGCAGAAGCAGGAAATAAGGGAAACTTAATTAAATTGCAAATCTCCTTAGAAATCTCAGTGATCTACTTTTGCAAGTGAGAAGTCTTCCAAGATTACGCCAATCAGCTTTTGGATCCATATCTGAAATAGCTACTGCCATTTTCTTTCATTTTACCATTTCCTTCTGTGTATCTCAGCCACTTCCCATTCTGCTGGCCATAGCACTAGAGTCTTCCTCACTTCAAGAGTGAGGAGGAAGCCATTGGCACCGGGGAGGCTGGCAGACTCCACGTAAAACACTGATCTGATAGTTTACTGCTGCTGCAAAGCTATGCAAAACAGTCTCTGAGGCGTTCCAGAACCAATATGCATTGATAATCACCCAAATCCAAAACCAATCGGGTTTAATAATGACATGCCTCATTAGGCATTCATTTCTTTTTTAGTGTGGTGTGAATATGCCTGAGGAAAATTAAGATGCAGGTAACTGCTTCTGTGGAGCATCCCAAGGCAGTGCAATACATCCCTGTCAAATCCATGCAGTTCATATGAGGAATTCCAGTTCAATCTCAGGCAGACATCTTCTTATGCATCTGCCCCTGCCTGGTACTTCTGAGTAAAACCAGCATGCAGGTCTCCGGATCATGCTGCAACCAGACCAAATCACACTTTGCTAGACCCTCAAGAGGATCCGAGATTTCAGCAAGAATTAAGTCAGTCTGCTCTGCTTAAATAAAGCCTTTGCTCCTTTTACAACAGTTTAGAGGCTGCCTGGGAGTAGAGGCATGCTTTTCAAAAGAAAATAGCTTTAAATATACTCCCTGTTAACTAGAAGGTAATCCTACACAAATAATAAAGACTTGGCTGTGAAAGTGTTTTTTCTCCTGCTTATAACCCACCTGATAGAAAAAAAACTTGATGCAAGACTCTAACTCTGAAGTATCTGCACCTGCACTCACATGTGGAGAGTGAGATCCTGTCCCAGTGAAAGCCAGTGGGAATTCTGCTCTCACCTCCAGTAAGGTCACTGTTTCTTCCTGTGAGCAGTCAGACTAAATGAGAGGGACTGTGCATAATCAGCTACTCCACAAATGCAACTGTTTGCAGGGGATTGCGGCTATGTTTTTAATTATCTCCTAAATTAAAGATTAATTATTTCCAAGTGTCAATTTGTCTGTGTGTGAGTAACTATGCTGGCTGGGCACGTGATGATGTAAACACCACTTGTTTTGAAAAGGGCTTAGCTGGGCAAAATGCTGAGTATCCTTTGCAGATTAAGTTCTCTGGAAAGAGCAGATGGTGTAGCAGTCGGCTTGGAGTTTCTAGCACAGAGCTGTGATAGTGGAGCTGTAAGAGCAATCTCTTGCTATGAAATCCAGAGCCAGTTCATGACTGAAACATTGACAGTAAAAGGAAATGGATACTCTATACAACTTCTGGCTTATATCGGAAGAGCATAAGGTTTTCTCCTGTACTGAGCAGGTAATACATACTCTATAGAGTCAGGAGGGAAAAGTCTCAAAATTAGCAGTCTGCTTTCAAGTGAAGTCCAAGTTTGCATTTTCTCCCACATCTTCATCATTCACATTCGGTGTCAGGAAGAACAGATATTGTCTTAGGCATATGCAGCATTAAATGCAGTGCCATCCAGACATATTCTGCTTTCCCAGAGGAATACAAACATGGAAACTGCTAGAGACACAATGCCTTCAGTTTCAGGTAGCCTATGGAACTTAGAACAGACTTTGAGGGAGTTGTCATCATTCCTTCTAGTGGCAGAAGCACCCCACAGCGTGGCAAAGTGAGTATTCATAGAGACAGATTGAATCCAACCTGGTTTCAGGGAGGAAAATATACCTTAATGACAGCTTACATATCTTAAGTCATAGTCAGGTCACATCTCAGGATTCTTGTTAAAGCTTCCATATCAAATGGCATGTCATGTGTGGCACTTCATGAACAGCTGCAACTTTGCTGTAAATATTTTATATGACTTTGATTAAACATCTGTTCTGTTGTCATACTGCAACCTATGCTTAACCTTGACTTTTGTCAGAATAATGTGCACCTTAGGATATTTCAGTCTCTGAAATCATATTTAAATAAATCATTAACTTCATAAATAGAGACATCTCACCATAGATATTGATTGTTAAATGGCTCTTCTCCAGGAAGAGCAGTCTAGCAGAGTAAGACTTCCTTTTACACGTATTTATGTTCAGCTTCAGCAAAAGTGCAGAACATACACAGAAAATATGCAGCAACAAAAGATGCTCATCTTCTTGAAAAAGCAAAGGGAATGGCTTGAATGGGAAATGGCTGGCACAGGTTTCTTCCAAAGAAAATAAAAGCCAGAATCCAGAGCTTGAGAGCCTCAGAAATAGCACCTTTCTGTTGAACAGCAAGGAGTGAAGTTATTCACAGCTTCCATGAAAATTGCCTTACACACTCACTGTAGTGGTTTTGACATCTCTCTGGCCAGGTAAAGAAAAGTTGATTTTCTTTTTCCTTAGTTTTATTTAACACCAGACAAAGGATGTAAGAGTACCAACACTTAAGCTGTGTTTATAAAAGTACAAACAGAGATAGAAACTATAAGCTCTAATATACAAGGACAGAAGACTACATGAGAAGAGTTGTACAAATAATGAAATAAATGAAATGTACATCTGCTTTGCCACACTATACAAGTCATACTGCCTTTATCTTTATAACTTTAATTATTCAGCATTTATTAGACAGATTTTTTTTCAAGAATTCAAATTAAACACCTGGATTTTTATTTCAGGATTCAACACAGATATAGGCCGACTTAGCCTACAACTATGTAGAAAAAAAACCTATTCTATTAGAAAATGTTTTTCGGATCTGAGAGTGGCCCTGCATGTATTTCAGAAATGCAAAATGTATTGAACACATTTAATGGGATGATTTCACATCACACAAATAAAATCAGCAGACAAGTTGCCAAAAATTAAGTGTCAGGAACTGAAAATCTGTAAACTTCAGAAAATAACCACATGCTTAACAGGAATCCTAACCATGCTTAAGAATATACATCTCCCTGGATTGCAAGCTGCTGATTCCCAAATCCTCTGCTCGGAGTTACTCAGAGGCATTCCCAATTAAAAGAGTGAAAGGCATTGTTAGCAGCAAGGCAAGCAGAAGTTCAGGCTTTCCGGTGGGTCAAGGACACTGATTTTAGTATGATAGTGAATATTCCTTGACTCTTGCTGGCTGTGACAGAGAACCAAGAGATACCTTCACTAATCTGAGGAAAAGAAAATATAAAGAAAGAATAAGAAACCTTACATAAGTATGCTTGCTCTTCTGCCATAATGAAATTTGAAGATTCAGCTTTGGTGACTAACGGAGAAGTTAGTCTATCAATTTACATAATCTCTTAACACTCTGCTAGCTAGCAGTGTTGAGGTGAAAAACATTAAGCTGAAAGGCATTTTGCTCACCATTTTCTCTCTGAATCCCACATCTAATGCACAGAATTAAACCTGGTGCCATCATGTAGCCAATTTGCTTCAGCTGTGCTTGGTCGCCATTAGTGTTTATTTATTAAACTGCTAAGCATTTAGCACACCTCTGGCACCTATTCAAAAACTGCTTTTGTTGGTGTGTGTGGGGAAACATCCAGTAATACAGCTGATGTATTACAGGGAAAGCAGGTACAGCCACTGAGTAACATCTGTAGCTAAGGCTCCTTGTCATTAAAGCATAATTGTAAAGTCTAGTTCTGCTGCCTATGAGAGCAGCAGAGGGATCACTTGGGCATGAACAGCCTCTCCCGAAGAAAAATAACTCTGACCAGCGGCCTGGGTGTAGGGCAGCACAAGTGCAGGCTTGAGGCGGGCACAGCCCTGTTTGGATGCCTACCTGCCCACCTGCTCCACAAGGGCTGGCCTTTCTTTCTCTCCTGGAGCCCATAGAGGCTTAGGAGAGAAATGACACATTCCTCAGCTATCAAATGGCAGGCTTGAGGCTTTCTGAGCTTGCCATGATTGTGAAAAGCACAAGGCCCAGGACAAGTGACTCTATATCAAATTCAATACCTCTGATTGGTGCCAGCCAGGCCTGGCTTGTAGCTCAGGTTTTGTAAGCCCAACAGCTATCGGCATGTCAAGTGATGAAAAGTAGAGGTGTGCGTGCTTGCGTCTCGTGTTATATGGTTATACTCACAATTGCTAGGAAAGATAGATGTGTGCTGGACCTGCTGGCAGATTTATGGCTGGCTTTGCAATGCTGTAGGTTCTTCAGAGAACAGCACAGTAGCTTCCTGTGCTGTTATTTTAGAGCGGCTTTTCTGTTACCGTTGATCACAGAAGCCGTCTGTAAGCTGAGATCTTTCCACGACTTAAATCTCAGAGTGAGGGCTCAGAGGGACCCCTCCATCCAGGGAAAGATACGTGCTTTGTTTGGGGAGGGGGGGAAAAATAAATTCAACGTGAGCTTTTTGTCCTTGACCAACTTCAACAGTTTCGATTTCCTAGCAACAGTGAAAGTTGCGCATGACAGAAATGACAATTGCCCTTCAATTCAGTGAGGAAATGGTTCCTCTGTGCTCCAAGTGTGATTTGTGTGCCTGTTCCCTACATACTTGTAAGGTGCAATATTCCACTCTAGGTAATCTGTGCTTTTACCCGCTGTCTTGGAGAACATATTTTATATGTGAAACATTTACTCAGTTTTTATCCTAGAAATCCATCTCTGCCTTCAAACATACATCTTGACAAGAAAAAAAATAACTACAAATAACAAAAGAAATGAAGAGAGAGCTTTACTATAAAACTTTGCTGAATATTTTAATATGTTGGTAAAATCTCAGAATCCTAGAGGACAGACAGCATCAGGAAGAGCTATACAGATAAGGTCCATGTGTATCTGTATGGCTAATTGGTTGTCCTCTTCATTTTTGGTGGCAGAGCCTGTTTCTGAAGTACGAAATTAAGTATTTATTTCCTCATATCTGATTGAGAACAGGCCAAAATATTTTTGAATGTTTTTTTTTAGTCAGTGAGTTCAAAATTAATCCATTCATCCTAATAGTCTGCCACTGTTCTTTGCCTAACACAGGACAGATGGATCTTCCCAGTTTCTACACATCACATTTTTTTCCCCTTGTCCATTTTATGCCTTTTCTGTTTGCTCAGCAGTTTACAACCTTAGTTATGGTACGCTGCATCAAAAGACAATACTTTCAGTGACAAGCATTCAACATGCTACATGGAGCAAATATAGGTGAAGATAGGGCTAACAGGGTGCCAGGGCAAAGGCAGAGACAGCTTCACTTTTCTTCATGTGTTGGAAAACTTGACAGGGAATTTTAATGATATGAAGATTTTGCAAATGAGAGTTGGATGAGTTTTGGTGATAGTTTCATTAAGATAAGAATTTTTCTTTTTTTTTCCTTCATAGTCAGTATATGTGTCCTTTCTCCAAGTTTTTCTCCTAATTCAGATCTCTGGCTGTCCTATTTCTTTTGCAGCCTGTCTTAATTCTTTCCCCTTTCAAAAACACTTTCTATCGGCCTTCTCGCAAGTTACTACTTATCATGGGAATCGCGTCTAACAATTTGTCACCTTTATAATGTGCCAATTTTAGAGGATTCATTTCTCATATGTGTGATAAAGCTGTTTTCAATGAGAAAAAATGAAGGAAGAGATTCAGAGATACCAATAGGAGATGATATTATGTCTGCCAGAGCTGCAAAATATTCAAAAGATAAACCTCCAAACTGAAGAGAATTCATAACCTCCACAAAACCCCTCCATAACTGTAATCTGTTGCCACATTCTTTTATGGTCTAGGAGGGTCCAAAATACTTTTTACTAGCAAGAAAGCATCCTCTGTGAGTGAGTGGCATTGAAGTCAGAAATAGTTGAATATTTGAGCATAGAGTACATTACATTACTTTCACAGGTTTATTAATTAAGGACTAACTCCTGTCCTTAATTCGCAAGGCACTGCAAGTTACTGATTGGAGAGCAGTTTTTCCTATATGTCCTTTTATAGAAGGTTTAAAAAAAAAGAAAAAAAAAAAGCTTGGAGATTGTTTTGGCCTCGAGAAATAGATCTGATGCTTTATTGATTTTCACAAGGTCCCTCGCTGTTCTCTTTTTGCAAATCACTCTACATAACTGCTTTCTGTGGAGTTGTCTCTATGTTTTTCCCTTAAGATATCCGGATTTCTCTTTAGTGGAACAAGGGAGTCGTAACTCTAGCTATGCAGCAAAGAAGAAGACCAATATCTGAAGTTCTCTGATTAAAATACATACGTTGCTGAGTTTCAAGCCAGAAAGAGTATTATTCAAAATTACAAACCTCCAGCTTAAGGAATAGCTAACAGAAATGCTGACAGAAACTAAAGCTACTCTAACAGCAAGAGAGTGCAAACAACAGAAAATTTGTATGCCCTCGAACTATTAATTATTCTGCCTTGCCAGAATTAAAAGGAACTTCTGACTGACCTAAGTTCTGCTTAGAAAACAGAAAGAGAAATAGAGTATTCCCTGAGTCTCTGACTAGTTTAACTATGCATTTGTTAAATTTAAGACCTGCCAAAACCCAGCTATTATTTTCTCGCTGCCTTGTACCAGGCACCTTCTTGTAAGAGTGACTTACGGAACATTTCAGAACTTCTATACGAGCTACAATAACCATCATAAAACTTGTGGTATATGATGTTAGACTGAAATACTCACAGCATATGTTCTGACAATATTGTGTATAGAAGCAGACCTATAAAAAGATTTTAATTCAATTAACAATTCCATTAAAAATTCCAGGAATAAAATTACATTTGATAGACATGTTGTAAATAAAAACAAATGAAGTTATTGTTAATTTTCCTTTTTAGAGTTAAGTTTTATTTTAAGAAAGTGTACGGACTTCCCCAGTAACACAATAATTGAGCATATAGGTTTCAATGTCAGACAAGTATCAGACTCCTTCTAATCTTTATGACAATAAAACAATTTTCTAACTCATTTTGACTACTCCAGCTATTCCAGCTATTAATCTCACCCTAGATTTTACTTGGCTTTGAACAGTGGAAATTTAGTAATTTCCACTCAGGAAAGCAATAAGTTAAAAAGGTCTGTCTCGAGGAGAAGGTTTGCTAACAAAGCTCACAATGGCTTAAGGGGGAGAAGGCCAGCAATAACTCAGTGCAACTGTTATTGACACAGCCCAATTTGTAATGTCTTTGGATAGAGTTGGGCTGCCTGTATGGTGGCCACACTTGTGCTCCCTGGATCTTCCACTCATTGTGAATTAAATTATGGTAAGAAGAGCTAGAATATTTCTTGCAGAAGAAATTCATTTCTGTAGCCCTGATGACGGAGAACTGCCATCAATCAGAATCAGTATTTCTATGTCCCATAAGGACCTAGTGTGCTTGATTAGGAGTCAGATGGGCAGCAAAGAAGATTTATACCACTCCTCCTGGTATGTGGAATTAAAACAAAGCAAACAGGCAGAAACTGATTTCCAGGAAAGACAAGCACTTGGGAACATTAATAAATCGGTGCTTTATTGATACCAATTGAAAAGTAAAATTAGGTATAATATTCAGTCTTCTCAATTTCTTCTTTTTCAATTCTGGCATTTTCTGAAAAATAATAGTTGGCAGAATAATAGAGATGATAATATTCTTGATACAGGCTACATTTTCATTTTTTTCTTTTCTCTTTTCCCTTTTCAGTGCAAATGAAGGCAAACAGTTCCCACAACCGAAACAGGGAGCGCACTGGAGCAAGAAGCCTTTGTGAGTCAGAAGCTGGGGCACGCACACCAAGGGTTGGGAAACTCATCCAGAAAACAAGCTTTTCCTCAACCCATACAGACCAAATTCAAAAAAGAGCTAGTTTGCTAGCACAGAAAATCTGTTAAGTTATTCTTAATCTAATATTATCCTTTGTTGTTTAAAGGGGAGCCAGCTAGAGGAATACAATCACAGCTTCTTGCGTAGGCGTAGACATTTGTCATGGCTCCATACATAATTGAGTTTAAGTCATGGATATGTGTGAGATGAGGGGAGCCTGACTTCACAAATGCAGTCCCGAGCCCAACTGCAATACTCATCAGATGGTTACTGAGAGATCTTGGAGAAAAGAGAGTGTTCAGTGGACATCTGTCCCTACTACAAATCTAAACATGAGCCAAAGGTGTTCCCCTTTGGCAAATGTTCCCTACAGTCCAGCTTTGAGGCCCATGAGTAACTAGATTAGGACAAAAGAGCAAATAATACAACCCTCCAAGCAGCCATAATGCAGCTGCTCTGATTGTAACAGCAATGCAGGCAGCACTGCTGACGGGGACCGACATTTTGCCAAACCATCGTAAGAAATACATGACACATACACTGCTGCACCAGGAATGACACCGTCTTGGCTTCAGCACAGTTGGAGAAGAAAAGCACTGTTTCTGCCTCCCATGTTGCATCTCTGAGGTGCAAGAACACTTCAACTTTTAGAAAAAATATACATCTTTCCAAGGAAATAAATTTTTAATGGATCTCTTGAACATTACTCTTCTTGAATGTTTCTACTTTCACCTTCTTTCTGCTGTGTTCCTCTCAAGTAATGTGAAGCTGTTCTGAGAGAAAATGGCATTTTCCCCCTCTGATCTGAAATTCTGGGAAGTGTTTTCTGCTTCGAAAGTTGCTTGTTGGGATTGTAAATTCAAATTACTGCCATACCTTATGGCTTTCTTTGGCAGCAGAGCAGCACCACAGAGACCAGTGACATATTTCATCCTGGGGAACATATCTAGCATATGTACAATATGCTAGCTGTGAGAAAAAATGGAACCCTTTTGTGTGCTACTAGTAGTAATGAGCATTAGTAAGCAAAAGGAAAACATTTTCAAAGGCTGAGTCAAATGAAGAATAATGATGGTAAAGTAACATAGCAGAAGAGAGAGAAAATTTACTTTCCTTAGGTGCCCAGTGGTGAAGTATGTTATATCACATACCATTGCCAATATAAATTGATGGTACAAACCCCAGTCAACACAAACTGCTTGGAAAGCCATTTCATGCAAACACAAAGGAAAGACCCCAGCTTTGGGAGTTTTGCTCTGTGGGAGGTGCTGTATTGAAACAAAATAATTAGGGGCACAAATAATGTGAAAAAAGCCACACTGTAAGAAGCCTTGTCTGGATATGTCAGGTGTGACAGCCTGGTGAGAGCCCATGGACTCAGAGGGGAAGATTAGGAGAGCAGACTATCAGCGCTAGTAAAACCTTAACAAAACCTGGAAAACTTCAAATAGAAAAGGATCCTCTGGCCTGAGTCCACTGATCTCATATCTTAATTTATGGGAGGTCATTGCTAACCAAACTCACTATAAAACTTTTTTTGTTGTTGCCAAATAGGGCTAGCAAGCATATTCTCTCTTCACAATGAAGAACAGAGAAGAGAAGATCTCCATATAGATGTACTGGAGACCATTTATCTTGATTATGCTCCCTGCATTTTTATCCCTTTCCTTCATGCTCTGCCTGTGGTTTTGTCTCTGCAGTTGTAAGCTTTCTCTGAGTACATGTTCTGTGTATCTTTCTCTCATGCTGCTGTATATTATTTGAGTACCATGACAGTATTTCTTTTTCTGTTCTAGAAGCTCAGGAAGCCTGTCCTACAGATCCCTGGTCATGCCCATCTTAATCCATACTCCTGATTCTCATCCCTACTAGCTTCCATAGGCACCACTGCAGGACAATTCCCACACTCCAGCAAACTAAGTATCCCACAGGAATCCTTCAGGTAACATTTTTTTTAAGTGACTGGGACTTGAGTGGGTAAGGGAAAAAAAAATCTGACTCTTCCCATCTCTATCATCTGAAGTCCTAGGCAGAATTGTGCTGGCTGTGTTGTTTTTTTTTTTCAAGTAGGTTACTGTCATTCGACTAATGTGATTTATTCCATGTAAGGTGAAGGAATAAATGAATCATAGAATTTCTTGAGTTGGAAGGGACCCTTAAAGGCCATCCAGTCCAACTGCCCTGCAATGAATAAGGACACCTACAGCTACATCAGGTGCTCAGAGCTCCATCCAGCCTGACCTTGAGCATCTGCAGGGATGGGGCATCCACCTCCTCTCTGGGCAAAGTATGACAGAGGCTTTAGGTCAGGATCTCGGTGGCATCAATTTTCTGAGTTGTTTATCCTAGCATTTTCTTCTTTCACTTTTTCAAGCCTTCTGTAGGTAGGAGTCCCAAGTGACACTATCAGTAAGTGCTGTTTTGCATCTTCCTGCAAACATGGAACTACTGCTGAAGCACTGAGCCAGTGCTGCTCCCAGCTCCACTGCACCACTCAGCCAGGCCCTACAACACCCAGGCACCTGAGGACACCAGTCAGGAAGGCTTTCTGAATTAGATTTTCTATTCTCTCTCAGAGATATTTAAAAGTTTGGGCAGCTACATCAATTTCTTCTTTCCATTCCCTTTTTAATTTGAATTCAGAATGAAATGGAAGTCACAATTTCTGAAGCAATTTGGTATTCAGACCCATGCAATTCAAACATTTTAGGGCAAGCCAGAAGAGAGAATGAGTACTTATGAAAGCCATGTTTACAGATTGCTGCCTATCAGTCCTCTGTGGCTGGAGCAGAAAGGCAGAGAGCCCCTTGCAATGCTGAGCAATTGCGTACACCAATGACTGACTTGGTGAATTTATTGCTATCCATTCTTCTTCCCGGAATCATCACTCAATCTTTCCTACTCTGCCCTAAAATGTCATTCTGATTAGACATCTGAAAGGAATGAAAAAAATAGTCATAAAATGGCACAGCATAGTCAGAAAATAAGTTTAAAAGTGATAGGTCTCTTTCAGATTTCCTAGAGCATAAGCTTTGCTCCTTCTTTCTGCCTTTTACTGTTCACAATGTTAAATGGCTGTAATATAATATCTAATCTTATGTACTCTTATTTTCTTATTTTAAATGTATTTCACCAACCCTCTATTTCTGCTTTACCACTTGACTACTCATAACAATAAACCTTATTTCTTGCATAGGCAAAAAGTGCCAATGGAATCAGATGTATGCAACAGTACAGTTCCAGCAAGTTAGGCAATGCTGATCCATGCTGAACAAAGTAGCAGCTGAAATAAAAATAAATATTTCTAAAGCAGAACTTCTAACTTTTAAAAAACGAACCACATATAATGATGGAAGTCTTCATTTCTGGTATTTTGAGGCTCATGAAATCTAATTTGTATCAAATGAGTTGGCTTAATGTTAATGGAAGAAAAAGGAAAAATGACATCTACAGTAGTGTATCTACTTAATATAGGCATACTAATTATACATGCTACTATGTGTGCATATTGAAAGGATTAGTCATGAGTTCACAGAAATGGCCCAAGAGAAGCACTTCCATCTCCATTTTATGTAGAGAGTGTAACTGAGGCACAAGGCTAATGATGATGCTCAGAGCCACACTGCAGCTCAAGTGACAGTGAGAACAGTTTTGTTAAGCTTCCCCTCACACTACTCTCTCTCATGTGTGCAGTACACTCTCTTGCTTTTTCCTTAAGTGTTTGCTTAATCAAGTTGCACTACAGCCCTGGCTTTAGTAGTCTATACAGAGCACCTTTAGAGGTACACAAGACAGAGTATCATTGCTGCCCTTCAGTCAGCAACGATTATTCAGTCATATGGCAGGGCTGCAGCCATATCACTCCCTGAGCCCCATCAGGACTATAACAGCAGTAGCTATCCCAGTTATCAGTGGAACAATAATAAAAAAAGTAATCCTGTTGTGGCTTTTAAGGTCCTTTATTCCATCTAAGTAGCAACAGTGATAACTCCAACTTGCAACAACTTCTTTTTTTTTTTTAATATTTAATAGGTAAATTGCTTTCTACTTGGGGTAAGGGGGCTTAGTCACACTTGATGCTCCTAAGGGAGAGACTAAACTAACTTATGTTAGAGGTGGATCTGGCCCTGTATGGCTACATACATAGTTCATGCAGTTAAACATGACAAATGTAATGGGACAGCTGCTTATCTAGGTCCTGTGAAGTTATCAGAATAACCAGCAAAGTGCAATTATCCATGATTCATGGTTCATTTATTTACAGTAATGTTTTGCATAACAAATAAACGAGGATTTTGCAGTCTGCTTGTGGACAAGCTCATGGTTATAGAAACTGCGGAAATTCATCCAGTAAATAATTAACTGTGAATTAAACATTCGGCATCAGCAGTAGAAAAGCAATAAAAGCTTCTGTTTGCAACCCCTTTTTATGAAGAGTGAAAATACAGATATTTTTAATTGGTTTTTAATGACAGACCTAAGCCATAAGGGTAGATGTGGACTGAAACATCTCTGAGGAATTTTTTGAACCCCTTGAATTCTACTTCAATCTACCGTAAAAACAAGAAACACTTTGCAATATATGCATCGGAATACACAGATAGGAGAGACTTGACATTTCAGTAACTTGGACATTGAACTTCAGTCAAGTAAACAAAATGAGGGAGATATTTACAATTGACAGGTGTGAATCTATGCAAATTATGTCTAAAATACAAGACAGCATGTCTTTTCCCCTTTGGATAATGGGCAAAAAATGTATGCTGAAAATCCCTGGTTTGTTGTCGCAGATTGATACAAACCAGGCATGTCTGCACCACCTTGCAGACTGAGCCCAAAATACCAGACATGCAGCTATCTGCGCTTTCCAGCTGCTCAGGCACCAGCGCTGTTCTCATGATCTGTGCCATTTGTGCTCCAAGTAGCAATCAACCCCAGTAAGCCAAGATGGAAACATCCGCAAAAAACAATCTCTTGTTGGAGTGTCCCACAGCCAGAAATTTAAATTTTGTGGTTTGCTGGAAGCTTTCTGACATTTCTAAGGAGCCAATAGTTTAACCCAGTTCTAGTGACTTTGTTTTAATGTATTAATGCACAGGAGCTTCTTTTCCAAAAAGAATACAGTTTTGTTGTGTTTTTTTTTTACAAATACTCAGTGCAGGCAAGCATTTGAGGACATTGCTAAGAAAAAAAATATTTTTTTAGAAGTAATTTCATCTCTTGAGGGGAGGAAAAACCTGAAGCTTCATTTTTGTGGGAAATAGTAGAAATGCAAGACAAAAATTTTCAGTATTTTGTTTCGTAAAGCTATCAGAAATGTGTGGTTTTATCGCTTTGGCACTAGCATACATTCTGTTCCATCGTCACCGCTCTTGTTCCAGCACATACAACCTTATGCAACACAACATGCAAGTGACTTTGGTGTCTTATGTAACATGAAATCCTCAAGAAAGAGGAAAAGATGACTCGGGCCACAATAGGCAGCATCCTGGATGTGGGGTTTTTGAGGAGGACTTTACAAGCTCTGCAGTGTCCAATGTGAGCATGCCCCACCATGGCTATTTGTCTCTGCAGCAGCTGAGGCTCAAACAGGAATTTGCATGTTCCACAGGCAGCAGCTTATTTCTGGGTCAGCCTTGACCTTTTCCTGCTTGTAGGGATGTCAGCTGCTCTGTGACAATCTCCAGCTGAAGAGGACTCTTGCATATTTTCCTTCAGTCTGTCACTGGATGTATACAAAATGCAGCCTGAGAAACGTGTGCATGTGTCAATCTGGTGAGGTCAGGCCAACTCTGCTATTGGCCTTGATAATGGCACTGTAGGGTGGAAACAGAACCTGGCTTCTTGAGGCCAGGTTTTAATGATTTATATTCTTTCTTGTGCATTAATTTAAATGGCAGAGAGGTTTGGATTATTGCATTAGAGATATTAACGCATAGTTTTTAGAGTATTTCTGGGCATGTATGCTGAATTTGAAAATTTAATATACTTGCAAAATTGCAAGTATAAATCAAATAACAACTAAAGCATTTCCTCAGACCAATGGTTTTAAGTGCTCTCAACCGCTGGAAAAGCTGCAGACTATTTGCTATGCAAAATTGGCATGTATAGATTTGGAGAACAGACAGTCCTTTGCTAAGCTACAGCGATTTGTCATGTTTAATGTGTTTGTTGTTAGCAGGGAACAAGCATGATTTGATTACCGTGGTGCTCTGACAAAAGTCCATGCTTTTACTGGAAAAGGAAAGAAAAAGTTTTTGGGAACAAACTGAAGTTACCAAACATTAGAAGGGGGAGATATGGTTGCCATCTATAGCATGTTCTATTTTGTTTTCTTATTTTATTTAGTTTTTTGTTGGTTTTTGAGGGAAAAGGGCGAGAAATCAGCAAAATACCTAAAAATACTGGGAAGAGTATTTCACTATGGAGTGAAATTTATGATTGCAGCATATGAGGTCTCAGATGTAGGTTATTATCAATATTATCAGGTAAAAGTAGCTCCTTCTTGTCAAAGTAAGAGCTCTCTGAAAGATCCTTCTCAAGGAAGATGTGTACCCAAAGAGAAACTGCTGTAAACTGCTTAGTAGTTACTGATCTCATGTCATGTCTCTGTGGTAACTCCTGTAGATGTGAAATCTGCTGGTTGGCAGGTTTAATTGCACTGAGGCTTGCTAATTTTACAGTGCAATATGCATCCCAAGGTTTACTCTTCAGAAGAGTCATCTATTTCAGATTTACTTGTGCAGTTCAGTTTTTATTAAGCAAGAATTTGTACATTTATAATACTTCAGCCAGAAGAATTCATTAAAACTTGGGAAAAAATAGAGGAACAAAAAAACCCCCACAAATGTTTGAGTCCAAATTAATCTAATGAATCTCCATAGCTCTTCTTTGCAGGCATGGCCTCAGTTACCAACATGCTAGGAGATGATCTGGACCAACATCCAGGCAGGAAAGGCACATACTGAGCACTCAGCAGTCTAGGTAAGATGCTGTTGGATGGTTAATAATCATCCTGAAGTGGGAGGAATCAGTGTGTGGCCCTCAGTAAAAGACTGCCTGGCCACAGCTGCACAGGGAAATGGATCCCTGGTGTGTTGGAGGCTATGGGAAGTGGTAGGTGAGTTCTGATGAAGCAGCTGTGTCAGGAAAAAGCAACAGGATGCAAATATCTCTGCCACAGGGAGTGGGGAGAAGGGGCACTAGCCTGTGAATATGTTATATATTATGGCTGCCTAAGTTTTATCTTGACACAGTGTGAGAAAGGTCGTCTTCTTCCTCACAGGCTGGATATCCCTGTGTACTGGGCAAAAGGCTCGGCTTTGCTTTGTGTATATGCTGGACTGCCTATATATTGTGCTGCAGCTTACTTCTGGTTTAGAATAATCATGGCTGGTTTGGTAGCTGTTGTGGCCACATATTTCATCTCCACACAGTGGTAATTACACTTGAATGCAAGGGAGGCTTAGATAGCATAGCAGAATTCATTATTCATAGATCTACGCTCTACTCTAAAATGCAAGGATGCGTGTGTTTTGTAAACAGACATGTTTATAATGGGCAAACAAACAGTTGCAGAAGATGAAAGCAGATACTAAGGCAAATATATTTTTCTTTAGTTATAACATACAGGAGAATTAGGAATAATGACTCTGTCCCAGCACTTTTATAGGAACCTGGGGAGAAAAGCTGTCAAAAACAGTACTGGAAAGCAATGACAAAATATTTATCATTTTCAACCATACACACATGCTGAATTTAAGTATGCAAATGACCTCAGATACAAAGGCCCTAGATCATAAATGAAAAGAATCCCCACATCGTGGTGGCTGAAAACAAACAGACAAAACAAATATTGAACAGTTCTGATCTTTATGCTTGTGATGTTTCTAACACTCCTTAAGTGCAACATGCGTTCATCTAAACTTGATACACAGATAACAAAAAAAAAGCCAAAAAGCTGGGAGATAATTGGTAGGCAGCATCCAAGTAATATCTTCATTTCTAATAAATTTTCTTTTCCTGTGAACATTGTCGCTCTGTTGTTTTCCTTTCCAAGATGCAGCTGTAAACCATCTTATCAGATACAAATAAAATTTTCTTAAATTCAGTGGAGGAGAATAAAGAATTGGTTTTATAGGCCTATAAAACAACCTGAGTCTGTGGACATTTGGAAATAATGGTCTCAATTAGGATCCGTAATGTATTCTGTGAGATATCATAAGAAATGTGGCACTGTGCTTATTTTTCTCTTCTCTCAATGATCACCTGCAATATGCAATAAAATGCTAGGATGTACTCATAAAAGAGCCATCACAGTATCCTCCCTAATATATATGCAAATATTTCATCACTTTGAAACTTTGAGGCATATGGGAAAGATGTTACAAATTAAGATCAGCTTCAAGTTGCCATATAAATCAAAGCAATAGCTCTTTTCTAAATAAAGTATCTGCTCAGGGAAGTAAGCTATTTGGATTAAACAGAAATACAAATTAGTCCCACACAGCATCCCCACGGAAAACCAGGCAGAGTTCTGCTCTCACCCTTCCTCCGAAGTGAACACTTTTGCAGTTTGGAGGACTTCACAGTCCTCTTTGGACACTACACCAAATCTCAGAATCAGAGGATCAAAGAATATCCCGAGTTGGAAGGGACCCACAAGGATCATAGAGTCCAAGTCCTGGCTGCTTACAGCACCACCCAAAATAGATAACATGTCTGAGAGTGTTGTACAAATGCTTCTTGGACAGGTCGCAGCTCAGAGTTGCGACCAATGCCCTGGGGAGCCTGTATCATGCCCACCGTCCTCTGGTGAAGAATCTTTTCCTAAAACTCAGTCTGATTCTCTTCTGGGTACTGATATTGATCTCTGGAGGCTTGACTACTCCGATGGACTCAAGGCTTCAAAAGCCTCTCACTGTTCTGGGGGAATCCCAGGAGCTGAGAGGGGATGGAAATATCCCATTTCAAACCCTTTCCTCTGAAAACCTTTGAAATCCTAGAAAGGGGCATTTTCTCCGCTCTTTGTGCCTGAAAGTGTGGCGTACTGCAGGAAACTCCATTCTTCACAGCAGCAGGCAGCAGCAGGAAGCCTGCCTACATTAGTGCATCTCTGGGATGAAGCAGCCTAAAGGAAGTAATCAATAATTTTATGAAGTTCAGGAAGGAGGGGTAAGGGAAACACACCAAAAAAAGTGTATTGCTCTCTAGGACTGAATTATGGAAGCAGCCTTTCAGTGTCTAAACGGGAACTACAAGAAAGAACAGACTTTTTAGCAGAGTCTGCTGTGATAAGACAACAGGAAATGGTTTCACACTAAAAGGGGGGAGATTCAGACTGAACATAAGGAAGAAGTCTTTTACAAGAAGGGTGGTGAGGCACTGGCACAGGTTGCCCAGAGAGAAGGTGGGGGCCTCGTCCCCGGGGACACTCAAGGTTGGGAGGGATAGGGCTCTGAGTGACCTCCTGTAGCTGTAGGTGTCCCAGTTCCTTTCAGGGGAGTTGGACTAGATGGCCTTTAAGAGTCCCTTCCGACTCAGATGATTCTATGATTCTTCAAAATGATTGCAAAGAGGAAGGAGTCAGGAAGGCCAAGTCACACGGGTTCCCACTATGATGCTATGATAGATAGCATCCTAGCGTGTCCATTCAGGAGCTCAAGTAGCAACTTATTTTTCAAGGTCTCTCAAATGGAAAGAACGATCATTTCATCTGTGAAGGAGGACTTTAACTGAGAAACCTGACCAAATGGGGAAGTGGAGAAAAGTGAGACTTCTATTTTAATAGGCAGCAAGAACCAAAAGATATAGTGTAATAAACTCATTTTCACTTGTGCTCTTGTGTATGTGTATTTTTCCATGCATAAGCTGCCTTTGAATCCATCCATGTTGGGTGAACATTGAAAATAATATCCAATTGTGTATGGAGACCAGAAACTACTGCCAGCCAAGGTCCTTCAGCCTGCAGCATGTGTTGCCTGCTGACTGGCATTGCTTGCTTCCCTCCTTTCTTTTCAGGACCAACTAAGTGGAATTGGGGTGTAGAAATGGACACTCCTTTATTCTCCAGCCCTGCTACTGCAGGCTCATTCCCTACTGACAAACAATTGCATTTTACTTCTAGTCTGACTTTGAATGCGTCAAGTAGTGGGGTTCTGGTGGAACCATATTTCACAGGATAATTGATTCTACTGTCAGAAACAGAGTGGAGAAAACAATTCCTAACAAATAATGTATTCAAAGAATGAGGTTTCTCCCCCTGCCCACGGTAATCCTGCAGCAGTTCAGGAGTCCCTTGGCTGTCTCTGCTTTTTCCACTGGTTCAGCATTAGGCAGAAGATTGCCTGGCACAAGTACTGTCTTCCAGGAGCCCAGGCTTCTTGGACTGCTTATGCTCTGTCCAAGCTTCCTCACTGGGCACAGAGATCCCATATTCAGCTGGAGGATCTGAGCAAAAAAGGGAGCAGCCAAAGGTGGGAAGACTTTTGTTGATGAGCAGGAATCACAATGGATATATGCTGTTCCCTAATGCCTGCACTGAATGCATGACAACATGAGGATGTGAGCATGATGTGAGTTCCAGGATTCAGTGCTATTTTACGGATATTTTGATGGAAAAGAACCTGTATCCGATTCTCTTGGCCCAGGGTACTTCTGAAAATTTTCAAAAGCACAGCATGTCAAGAAAAAAATAAAAACAAAAGTAAAAAATGAGAACTAGCTCTGAAATTTCAGAAAATAAAACATTTTTTAAACTAAAATTTGAATATTTTCAATCTAAGTTCCAAGGAACCATTTGCTAGTGATCTCCTCTGGGTTTTGAAAGAGATTAAAGTTGGTACTGCAGTTTGCATTGCAGAATATTTCATACTCTGTGAGTTATGTAGCATAAAAAATACTGCCCATTAAACAACTGTTATTGAAAGCTCATGGCTCCTCTCCAAGAAAGAAGATTTTTCTCTGTGGGGAAGCATTTATGATTTATGTGCCATACCCCCAGACGAGCCAGGGTATTGCTTATTTCTGAGGTGAGCTGATTTGCTCCTGGGCAGCTGTAAGTGGGAAATGATAGGACGGCAACAATATTACTGGCACTGAGGAGCAATGTTGGCAGACTTAGCTCTTATGAAAAGCAAAGCATGCAGGAGGGGAAAGCAGGAAGAAGCACTGGTGTTTGCTGCAGCCACGCGACAGACATGGTTTATTAGCTGGGTAGGAGCAGCAGCTCACAGCAGCAGTATGGAAAGTCCAAGAGTGCAGGAACTAGCATCAACTGTTTTATATTTCTTCATGGGAACGACTCCTAACTCAGTCCTGCTGATGGCAAAAGCCAGGAATTTCATGCTTTGGAGAACTATAATAATGTCTTGGTATGTGCTTATACTACAGAAAAAAAAATAAAATAAAAGGAGAAGCTACTCCTTTGCTTTCACACCAGAAATGTGTGCTGGGTAACACTAGGAATGGGTTGGATGCCATGGAAATAATTCAGGTAATATATTTTGTTCCCAAGAGGATGCCTTGTTTATAGATTACTTCTGCATCCTGCACTCCTGTGGAGCGCTATCCGGTCTGCTTACACTCCACCCCATCCAGAGCATGACTGATTTACAGAAGCAAGCTTTGCTCTGGTCTGAGGGCTCTGCTCCCCTCTCTGCTTCCCACATTCATGTGCCATGCCATTTACCACTGAGGCTGGGTCACCTAGGGATGAGGAGACCAGGATCACCAGAGCAGCTTCTCTGAGCAGGGTAGCATGGAGGTGGGCAGCCACAATGCCCTTTGCAGCATGAAGAAGGACAGGGGACACAGCAAGTGTGTGGTGACTTTGAGAACCTGCAGGATGACTGCATAGCAATGACACTGAAAGAAAGCTGAAGGTCTTTTGGCTTCCCTTGTATTAGAAGAACAATGATTATTCAGAGGAAGATTTTTGAGTAAGCACAGCTTTTTGTTGGCAAGTCTGTCGGGGCTTGCACTTGCACAAGAATTTAGGCGTTCATGCAGGCTGTAATTTGATGCACAGAATAAAAGAAAAAAATCTATTCATTCTAAGACATTTTCTCATTCTAACAGGCTTTCATACTACTTTTAAGGCACCACACTGAATGACAAAATCAGAATGTCCTCACTGGTTCCCTGGACATGAAGGCTACCAAGCACTTGACAGGATTGCAGCACAGTGTGGTGTTGTTGCTCTGCATTATGGGAGTTACCAGGGTGTGTTTGATAAACATGTAAAGCTTATCTCAGCTCCTAAACTTATAACTTGCTACAATCCCCCTTTCCAGCTCCTGGGACCTGGCCAGATTTTCTTCAATAGCATCACTCTTTGTCAAACTACCCTCTAAAAAATACGAGTGAAAACATTTTCAAAATGTCTACATCTAACTTGTCTTCCAAAAATTACTAGAGCTCTACCTTGGCCCTCACAAACCTTTCACTGCTAATCACTAACTGCTGACTAAATACGGATAGTCCTTCAATGTCACCTGCTGTGTTCTCTGCCTTGCCCTGCCTTCAGACTCAAATGCTGTAATGAATCAAAACAATCAATGTAATGGGAGGAACCAGTTTGTTACTGTGGTACTCGTGGCAGGCTAAATAAAAAAAGAAAACAAACACACACAAAAACCAATCAAATGCCTGAGCAAAAATCAAAAGATGAAAAAATAATACTTCTTTATTGCAGGAAGCACAGAGATGAGGGAAATAACTCTAGAGGAAACATAAAGATGTTGATGCAGACTATTTCTAGAAAAAGAGAAGACATGCAGTCTGCTACACGATTTTGGGCTTTTTGTTTGAACAACGATGAGCAACTCTTCTTTTTAGCTGCCTAGGAATACAAATTGTTTACTAAATATCCACAGCTGCAGTCTGCTCTGCTATTGAAGCGGCTGCAGCATGTCACTGCTGTTTGCTTTGTATAGAGAAGCGGGAAGTGTTCAAAGTGTGACAAAGACCACAGCAGCCTTACTAAGTCTTGTGTATTAAGGCTGTGGTTTTTTGTATTTCTCCTTCTGGTTTCCCATTCTCCTTGTGGTTTGTGCAGTAAGAGAACGGGAAGTAGCGGCACGAGGACAACTGTAGAGCCTGTGTGTTTATTTGGGGATGATTTGTCTGAGTAGGTCTCACAGATCCATTCAAGCTCTTTCATGCTTTTCTAGGCAACGTAATGTCTCTCCTGTATTCACACCTCACGCTGGGGCATATCTTGGGTTTGTACCTGGTCCCTGCCCCTAGTCACACATCTTTTGTACTGTAAAATCAGTGCACATAGATGCACTGGCTGTCTCTGTGTTAGCATCTCATGCTATTGCTGCTGCTTCCTGCTTGTACTATGGTAGGATATAGAAGTTCTGGTCATGGCCCAAGATCTTCTTTTTCAAGGGATAAGTGCGGACAAATGCAATGTGAAGTTTTAAAGGGCTAAAGATTTATTGATTTTTTTAAGGATGTCTGAGGTATACAAAGTGTATTCTGTAATGCAGCAGATCAGTTTATAAATAACACACAAATGTCATATTAGAAGCAAAATGAATGCAAAGCACAGATTCATCAAAAGTTATGGAGTCATAGCCCACATAAAAGATCACTGAACCTCGACATAGAAAACTTATATGATATCCTGGGATTAGGTAGGATATGCATCTTTCACCTTCACATACCAGGGATGAGCAAGAGGAGTAAAGGAAGTCATAGGAAAGTTATATACTGTCATGCTGCTTAAGTTAGAACTTTCTTTCCAGTCTGCATTATCTGTAATGCACGACTGCTGGGAAACCAAAATCACTCTGTTTTAGAGTGACTCAATTATAATACTATGTTAGATAACAAAACAAAGATCAAGCAGTCACATTTTTAACATTTTAGTAAAGTCATTTAAAATATAATATCCATGTAAGGCCCTTAAGAATCAAATACACTATTCACGCTTGGGAAGCTCAAAATGCACAGTGTCCCTCATCAGCTCTAAATTCCTTCATTTAGCATCAGATAACAACTCTACCGCTCAGTCATTAAGACTGTGAATCGCACTATCTGCCCTCTGATTTCATGGGGAATAAGGGCTTTGTTCTTCTGACTGTGAGGGATGCATTTGCACATAATACCTGGCTGTTTGAATAGACTGATACAGAAGGCAGGGTGAATTACATCGGGAAACAGAGGCAGAGAATAATAAAGTACTTTAAATCATTTCAGCTACTTGCATTTATCAAAAGAAAAATCTACTAATTAACAAACTTAAATAGCTTTCAATTAATTAAATCTCCCTAATTAAAGGAGTTTTTTAGTCATATTTTAAAATCCAGACATGATACTATTCAGACACACTTGAAATAATTTTGCTTATGTTCTGAATAGTGAAAGAGCCAAAACGTCATACCTTTTTGGGTCTTCTAAATTAAACTTACACTCACTAAAAATGAACCCATCATCATGTATCGTGCAGCATGCATCATGCATATGTAACACTTGGCATTTTAGCATATTATGATTGGTAACAGATCTGAATGTTGGTTTACTTGATTTTTCATAGTGAACATTATAGAAATATAGATATTTAATCAAATTTGTGTAAGATATACTATATCTAATAGTGTGAGTACATATTTTTATAATAAAAAATCACAGTTGAAGTGCTATTGAGAGACAGAAATGTACAGATCCATGAAAATAACTGTGTTTCAAGCACTTACATTTTGCATCAGTAAAGGATTGGGAGCAGAGAGGAAAAAAAAAGGAAAGAGAGGAAAAGATTAAATTAGATGCAAAAAATCATAGAAAGATGTTGTGTGGTGGAATTGCCAGGTCACAACCTGAACCAATGGTTGAGCACCAGGTGAGAAGGCATGGCTAACCCAGGGAGCTCGGGTGCAAGTGATGCACCTGAGTGACTGGAAGGGGTGAGCCTGGATTCACCCTTCCTCACCCCCATTTAAGGGTTAGCAGCTGAGGGAGCAGTATCTCTTTGGATAGGTGTTGTGCTCTTCTTATGCTGTCACTGGTTGTTGGGGGGGGTAAGACAATTTTCCTTCTTTGTTGTCTGCTATTGCTCTATAGCGCCTGTATTCTGTTTGAAGGCACTGTCATTGCCTTCTTTTTCCATGCATGTTGAAAGACAGATAAATATACTGAAAGTAAAATGCAAGGGTTTTGTTAGTATCAGGCCTCTCTTGGTTTCTTGTTATAAACCTAATACATGCAGTAGGCATGTTGGGATAAGTGACCTGCCTGCAAACAACTGCACAGAAACCACCACATGCTTTTTAAACTCCTGGCCATTCCGTGTTCCCAGTTTCTTCCTAGGTTTTTCACTGTTTGTAGACCACTTCTTACAGCAGAGGTGGGCATTACATCACCTGAAGACAGATACCTCCTGGGAGTGGTTTCCGCAGGTTCATTTTACTCTTCTATTTTCAGAAGCTAATGGACTACTTTTTTGTAACAAGATGGAGATATTCCACCTGCAAATGTGGCTGCATCTAAAAATATAACTGCCAGTGCAAGTTTGTTAATTATGCACTTTTTGTCCTAGTGCACGGATGGCAGGAAGTGTTAGAGCACTTATGATATTTGATAGATGTGTTCAACACTGAGAAGCTTGCACTTGTAGCACTACACCAATGCTATCAAGTGGTGAAATGCAGTGCGGGATCTCAGCATGGGTTCAGGGAAGCTTCTGCTGACTGGGATCCATCTCACTCAGCTTCTGTGCAGCCAGACTCATCTGGATGAGTCCTTGCTGTAACCAAGTGAAAGAGTTGGATATTTCTAATGGCCAGTGATATCTCTAAAATATAGTTATAAATGATACACTGAAGGTGCTGTCCATGACTACAGTGGAAGTTGAAATATAAATAATAGAAAGTCTAGGCCACTGATTTGGAATAAATGTTTATTTTTTTTAGTGTTAAAAGTAAGTGAGAAGAGTCATATCCTAACTCACCATATGCTAGTTTATGTAAGTACATTACTGTATAAAAGATGATCTAGATAAAATGGTAGTTCTGCTTTCTCATTTCAAGTATGTGTGGAGGTCTGCACTTAAAGTTACTACTTTTATTAATTTTTGTCCTTTATGTCTAATATAATCACATATGGCTTATATCAGACAGGTGCTAAATATTTTGTTCAATTGCTTATGGGAAAAAGCTAAAAGTGATTAGAAGTAACATAATAAAATTTATTTATTTTCCCTTAGCCAGAGGAACAAATTGATTACTGGTGTTACTATTGAATGTTTCAACATTAGTGTGTGTTCTTAAAAACATATCATTTGTTTATGGGATTGCTGATTCTCTCAGAAAGGCAATTCTGCTGTCAATTTGGCTATTATGAGCTGCTGAAGAGAAATTAAAATCTGTGCTGAACAACTCTCATTGAAAGAGAATTGTCTGAAGGGATTAATTGATTTTTACATTGTAACATAGCTTTTCAAGCAGTTTTTCCTACTGCTTCCTTAAAATTAGCAACAAATTTCAACTGGCAAAATGAGTAGCTTACAAAGAAAGGAAAAACTCTTGTCTGGGGCTGTGGAGACTCCTCCAATGCCAGGATTAAACCTAATTGCTGCTTAGCAGTGTTCAGTATGGGGTCCCATGGTGCAGGGCCAGTGCCAGCATCTCCAGGACAATGAGACACTGATGATGCTGGGACACTAGGGAGCTTTCATAGAACCATAGAATCATTTAGGTTGGAAAAAAAAGAAAACTTCAAGTTCAACCATCAGTTTAACCTACGGAGTCCCTTTGCTAAACTAAGTCCCTTAGTGTCACATCTATGCATTTCTTAAATACCTCTAGAGATGGGGACACCACCGCTGCACTTGGCAAAGCTGGAGGTGCTGCTGCCAGTGGGCTCCTCTTATTTGAATTAAGCCCTTGACTTACATTTCTTCATGGTGATATACGTAGTTCAAAGTTAGCAGGAACTTCCTGTATTTATGTACGCAGTTTGCAGTTGTTCCACTATGTGTGGTGTCCATAATATCCTATGGGAAACAATCTATCAAAGAACAAAACCCCAAATCAACAACAAATTTATTGAATGAAGATTTCTATTGAATATAGCTATATTGTTGATTCATGTAACAAGAAATTCGCCCTCTGAAAAAAACATATTTCACTTATAAATTTTCAGAATGCTCTAAGCAGCAGCATCCTTCTGTTGCATAATTTAGATAACATCTCCTACATTAATAGAGTAGAATATATAGAACACCTGGATCTGGCTTATGAAAAGTTCGCAACTGCATTGAAGATACTTGTAAATATGTCACGTGATGGTTTTGCTTAATTTTTTTTTTTAACAATGAAGAAATGTTGCCAGCCTTTCAAATCCATCTATCATATTCACTTTAAAATAATTATGTACTCACCCTAAAGCCTCACCTTTTAACAGAGGAGCAAGTCACATCATTAAACCTATGAGAAATCTGTCAGACTGAATGTATAAACACTTCTGATGTTAGCTCATAAATGTATCAACACTTCAACTAAAAATAATGATTCCATTCAAAAAACAGGGATTTTTTTTGATAAGACATACTTTCTATTAGGAAAATAAAGCATAGTCCAATATACATGTTCTGGTATTTCAAAAACCTTTTTTATCACAGACTTTTTGACAGAGACACTCTGAGACTGCTGTCCACCTCTCCCCATTGCTGACCTTCCAGGTGTTAGTCTATTCATTCAACATGCTTTTCAAAGCTGTATTTCCTTCTCTTCGACACTTATTCTGCAGGTGTTTTTCCTTGGTATTTTAGGAACTTCTGTTTATTTCCCTTTTGGATTTCAAGCAAGCAGTTTGAAGAAATGTAGGTATTATTTGTTCCACTAATCATCTCTATGAAGCTGTTACAGACATTTTATTCAGTAAAGGCAGCTGGTGTATTGACCAGTATCATAGCTATAAAAATAAAATGGAGCTTAAGACCAAAACTGCAGCAACAACCTTGCTCTAATAGTATAAAAAGAAATAGGACCCATTAAGGATTATCTTTTTTATTGCCATCTGTCACAGTTTCCATTTTGGATGATTCTGGAACAGTTTTAGTAGTCTCTTCACTCTAAACAATTTTGGAGTAAGATGCAAGTCAGAATGAAGTGAGAGAGCATTAAATCAACTTGTCTTGGAAGTGCAAACATTGGCGGCGTCATCTTGATTCATTTCTTCCTATCCTGTAAGATGTCAGCATATGGTCTTTGTTTTGCTGAGAAAGTACAAGTCAGGAAGCAGGGTGAGCTTCTATTTGAATAAATTTCCTTGAAATCACACCAAAGCATAAGGCGTACAGAAAGTAAGGCATCTTGCCTCTGTCTATAGGAATTTCTAAGGAGTTTTGGATTATCCTTCCTCTTACCATTTTGTCTTATCTTCCTAATGTTCACTGATTACTAGAGAAAGCCTCTCTCCAGCAATCTCCATCTTCATTTGACCCTCTGTGCCACTGTCTGCCTCTTCTAGGCTTTCTACAGCAGGAAAGTCCACTAGGTGGGAGAGCTTGGCAACATGTTCTCCACAACTCATCAAATCTACTTTCAGTGGGACTGTGAATGTCATGGAAGGGAATCCAAGATCTCCTACAGACAACTAGAGAATGTACTGTGAGAGTGTGGCTTGGACAAGCAGAGATATCAAAAAGCTTTATGTCAGAAGAAAATAAAAGAAGGGAATCCAAGATCTCCTACAGACAACTAGAGAATGTACTGTGAGAGTGTGGCTTGGACAAGCAGAGATATCAAAAAGCTTTATGTCAGAAGAGACTGTATCTTCTAGAGTTCTCAATTTCATAAAAGAGAGATAGAAGAAAATTAAAGATATCTCACGGTGTTATGATAGAGAAATAATATTCTTATCCTGTTTAAAATGCTGATGCTGTTCATAACAAGTAGATGGAAACTAGTGAGAGGATCATTACAAGCAGAAGTAGTACACAGAGAGAGGGATAAATACAATATATTGGGAAGGAGCTGGAATGGCTTTTGAAAATGGCAAGTATGAGTCTTCTGTCTATCTGAGTTTTGGAAGGTGGAGGTTGATGATGTCACTGGTTATATTGATGTAAACAATCTGAAGAGCGAAGGGACCTTGCTGCAGTAGAAGAGGCATGTCAGGGGGTGACACTTCATACTGTCTCCATTGAAATCCCAGTATGTTACCCTGCCTGCTGCTTGGACTGTGCCAGAACTAGACTTCTGCACTTGATCTGTGAAGCAGTCCACATCATAACAGGGACTGGTCTGTCCCTTCCATTGTTGATGGTTTTGTTAGCCTTTGGGCCACCTGGAAACTAGATCTTCTGTTTTCTCTCCAAGTCACTGATATAATTGTTAAGTAGCACACAGCCAAAATTTCTGGCCAGAGTCTGGCTGTTGCTGTGAGGACCCATGAAAAACCTTGCCACCAGTGAGGACTCTTTGTCTGTAACCAAGCTGCTCTATGCTAGCTGTCAATGCTGGACCCCATTGAAGCCAAAGCCGCTGTAGAAATTTCTGCCATCAAATCTATATTCTTCAGGAGTGTGCAAAGCTGTGGTCTGTGATTTAGTTGTACAAGCTGAGGAGTCCAGTGTAGGTGGAATTATACTTTATTGTTTCGAACTCATTTCAGTTTCTACCTACAATAGTGATAAATGGCTGTGGGAAGAGCACAGCTGGACTAAACTAACTACAGATACATACAATATATTTTTATTTCTGTTAGAATTATTTTAACATTACAAGAGTTGATTGCAAGAGATTATTTTAAAACTAAGTTGTTCAGTTGCTACCAAAGTGAGTCATAGTAAGTATTTATTTACAGATTTTTTACATACATTTTTGTTTCATAATTTCACTGATTCTTCCTAAAAAACTGGAACAAATGTACTTATTTTTTTTTTCTTACAAAATCAGTCTGGAATTAAAAAGACTGATTACCACCAGGACAAATTTTCAAGTACCACTAAATATAAATATGAAACTGAGTGTTTGGGCAGAGGTCCATGAAACAAAGTAAAGCAGCTGTTGTCTTGTCAGTGTAAAACATCCTACAAATGCATGAATGTGTGACATATGTTCACTGGGATATTTCTGACATGATTTTGGCTCAACAGACTGTATGTATCTTTCTCTAGGTACTATACAAGTGTATGTATATGTAAATGTATTCTTGTTTAATATTCACAAAATTGTGTACCAGTTCCCAAAGGCATAAATTAAAGAGACAATATTTCTCTATCATTACACTTTTATATCCTAAAATAAAAAAAAATCAAGGTTAAAATGATTTCCAAATTGCTGCACCAAAAAAGAAACATTACAGGAAAAAATATATGCACACGTAAATTAAAGTAAATTTAATGGTACGTGTTGCAGTGGCAGAAGAATATTAATCACTTCTGTAGCATTTAAGACTACTTGGTGCTCAGTTTTCAGCAGTTAGTAAAGTAGAGGGAAATCTGTCTACTACTGCTGTTTAATGTTTAATTGAGCAATCTTGCCACCGTTACAACCCCCCAAAAATCCCAAAGCATGAAGCACCCTGCAAGATGCCAGTATCCCACCAGGTAAAGCAGGAGCTGGAGGAGCAAGGATGGGAATTTAGACAGGAAAACCCATAGCCCAGAGCAAATCAAAGCTTTTCTGAGGCACACACCTCATGCCTAGGAGAGAGGAACCAGCCTCCATCTGCCAGAGGGCACTTGGGCTGTCCACCTTTTGACCCAGAGAGGGAGTAAATAACCTGATATTTACATGGGGAAAAAGCGATTTGTGTGCTGCATGCCAGATTTCATTTGTTTTCCTTTCCAGAATCAAGCTCAGTTTTCAGTTAATTTTATTCAGCACTAGGAAGCATTGTCAGAAAAGTAGCAAGATATGTAACATCGGCCTTCAAATGGAAGAAAGGTGAACGTTAGTCAGCATTTTTCATGTTTTAAAGGTCTTAATGTTCTACAAAGTAATAACTTACATATTATTAATTTTTATGTGGATCATACAGTAATTTTTATGTGATCTATACACTGGTGAATAAGTCCATACCCCCAAGATATTTCCAGTTCTACTGTTCTTTAACTAGTAAAATATTATTTCAGTCAAGAGCAAAACTGCTTCAATAAATCATCGCAATCAATAAGATGAATCAATAAATTTCCAAGTCTGATTGCAGAAGCTGTAGTTGCCATTTGCATGCAGTTTGATGCTTTGGGACAAACAGTGCTTGCAGGAGCAGTGGCACAAGCTCTGAGAGTCAGACGGTGTGGTCTTCTTTTTCTGTCAGTTGGTCTGAATGCTCAGGTGAACTCTGCAGCTCGATCTGTTTTCTTTGAAAGAGTGATGAGGATTTATGCTAGCTGAGGAGCTAGCCACAGAAAATTGAATTTTACTTTTACTGAACTTCAGTTTGACATATGCCCATTGGCTTCAGTATCCTTCAGCTGGAATTTACTATTACCATGTGTTTTTAAGAAATCTGTGTAGCTAATGCAAACACAGATTTGGCCAGTTTGATTTCAGGGGCTGTTTTAGATTGACTTTGGTGGAAAATAAGTATGTACATGCCTTGGCTAAGTACTAATGATCTTTAACAGGGTGACTGGGCTGTCCCTGTGCCCCAGAGAGATCTCTGAGTGTATTTGTAGAGGAAGACAACATTTTTGCATCAATTGTCTGTTGTGTAATGTGAAAATGCAGAGAATGAGAAAGATACAGGAAATTGCTTGCAGCTCAGAGAAATATAATTTCAGTCTGTGTTAGCAGAGAACGTGTGTCCCATTTAGTGCCAATGGAAAATTTTGTTCCTTTTCTTTTTATGTTTATTGTTAAGAAAACTCCCAGAAAAAGTCCCATCAAATCATGCTGCTGTGAAAAACAAAACAACAGCAACTAAACCAGGCTGATAATTAACCAGACAACAGAAGATTCAGTTTTAGAGGGGAAAAAAGTGAGCAGGGAGCCAAGAAGGATTTAGCCCTCTACCTTATTGCAAACAAGATCAGTTTCGACTTTTGAAGATTACCTAAATAACTATAAAAGTTTCCATTTATTCAAAATCTTGTTAAGGACAAAGGCTTGCAGCAGAAATTACAGAGTAGAAGGTAGCCTGTGTTATGTAGCAGATTAAACTGTGATCATAATGGTCCTTTCTGCTAATAAAGATGCCCTTTGAGAGCCTCATGGAGTAAAATCTATAATTAAGATTGTTTCATGCTATCATAACAGGGAAGGACAGTGACACCATCACAACTATATTGAGAAGGAAAGACTATACTGCACAAACCAGTCTTAATGAGGCTCCTCCAGCTTCCTTAGTCCACAGTCTTCTCAATCCCCAGTATACTGTGTACAGGTTGAAAGCAAAGCCACACTGAGGAAGAAGATCACCACATTTTACTCAATTAGAGTCAGTTTTTGACACTGTGTACCATAATTTATCTGGGAATTTTTTTCCTGTAGTTATACAGCAGCCCTTCAAACTGACCTATATCCTTGAGAAATCAATTTTGTTCTTGTACAGATTCCTTTGAATCTGATTCTGCTGAACATTGCTGATGGCATGAAGGAAAGGTTCAGGGGTTAGAGCTCTGCTCATTTGTCTTGGTGTTCTCTGTCATAAACATTGTTGCCTGTGCAATGGGTGAGGCCACTAAAGGAAAGGAAGAGCAGAGTAACAGTAACTATTAATGATGGTTTTCAGCATCTGTGGGCAATAAGCACAGTTCATCAGAAAAAAAAAGAAAAG
>JACDJE010000044.1:620488-655503 GCA_016647715.1 Pavo muticus
CTATGCTCCAGTTTCTGGCCATTTCCGCTTGTCCTGTCTCCACACACCGCTGAAAAGAGTCTGGCCTTGCCACTTTGCCCCCCACACCTTAGATATTTACAGACCTGGATCAGGTCCCCTCTCAGTATTCTTTTCTCAAGGCTAAACAGACTCAGTTCACTTAGCCTTTTGAAATTCATTCACTTTCGAAATTGGTCTCCATGTACCATACAAATTTCATCCTTTGTATGGTACATGGAGACAAATGCTAACAGAGAAATCACAAGCTTGAATGACTCAAAAAACAAAACAAAACAAAACCCCAACAAACAACAACAACAACAAAACAGATTTTTATTACAATCTCTGTGGTAACCACTAGCATCAATCCATTTGATGCTTGTATCAGCCTTCTGGAGGAGAGGCTGGTTTTCCCATTCTTATCGTCTATTACCAGGTCAGTCCCACCATCTTACCAAAACAACTGCTTACACATTCCTTCAACTCATGTCCCAGCCAAACTTTCCCTCCTTTACCTGGGCCACCCATACTCTTCACTCTTTCCCTAAACAACACCCTTTCCTGAACCAAACCGGCTCTTTTTGCACTAATAGGAATAAAACTAGCTAACATCCAGCAAAGAGAAATCCTGCTGGGATTCATCAGGATTTTTGTTTTCTTTCCTGTCTATGAGTCTGCTGCTGTCTTACTGGACTCTCTGGACTCCTCAAGGGGACCTGCTTCCCATGGGTTTTCCCTGAGCTGCTGGTCTTCTCTGCTATGCTGCCTGGCAAAAAATGCTGAGGCAGCCATAGGTGAAATACTCATCAGAATAGAAATGTTCTCTATTGCTCCATTGTGTTTATTGACTGCATTCAGGTTGTGCTTGCTTGAAGAGAAGGATGAAGTAAACTTGATATGTTTACTTTACACATCTTTTACACAGTAACAATTCGTTATAAATTCAGCTTACATTAACAGACTGCTATTTTTCCTCATCTTTCTCTAACATCTTTGTCCTAGTGTAGAACAGCAATAAAAAATTGCTGCTATTTGTCCCCAGATTGAAGTATTTAGGTAAAGTTAAAGATAATGTCTTCCAATAATGATAGTACTCTGGAAGTCAACTACATTATTTTCATTAGAAATGCAAAGTAATAAGTGGAACTTCAATTGGAATCAGTAGGATTCAGTAAGTGGAGCGCTGCAGAAAACTGAAATGTCGATTGGTTTTAGAACTTCACAATTTGGCATAAATAAAAATTTCAGAGAATATATGCTTTACTGGAATGGACTAATAGATTATAGGATATAGAGAGTTTTAGTATATGCTATATTAAAAGAATCCGAAAAATCGACTGACACTAAAATAAAAAGAAAAAAAAAAAAGAAAGAAAGAAAACAAAACAACAACCCAAAAAAACAAAACAAACAAAAAAATGGTATTTCCAACTTTACCCATTGAAATTCATACTTGCCAATTTCCAATGATAGCAATAATAACAGGGTAAGGAATAGATAAAAACAGTATAAAAAAATCTTCAGCCAACTAATACAATGCTGTAAAAGTTTGGAGCAAAGAAGTCTCATTAGGCTTTTCCATAATGCATATATATGCATGTATGTATGTGTAGTTCTAGTTCATAGACTGCTATTTCAAGATAAATAATACCAAATGGTAGAAGAGAAAAGAAAGTAGATGCTCAAAGAAAAATGCCCACAGTAACAAGGGCACCAAACTGGTGCCACATTAAAGTGGCTTGAGACTGTGATCAATAGTTCACAAAGCAATAAGGTTGGACAAAATGGGCTGATTTACTTTAAGAGAACCTAAACATTGTGTTAATGCTGACAGTGAAAATACTGCTGAAAATGGAGCGCGAGACAGAGGTTTTCTTGATAGCCACAGGATGTCCTTGGAACAGAGTCTGCATCTCAATGAACTTGATTCCACTCGCAGTGCATTGGAAACAAATTAGTTAGACTCGAACGTAATTATAATGTCAGGGTATTTTCAGTTCCAAGATCCATCGTTCCAGTTAAGAACCACATCCTACACAGGAAAAATTGTCCTGCTTACAAATGCACAACAGATCATTTCCAGGCCAAAAAACAATGCCTGTCTCCACCTTTCTTCTTCCTCCTACGTTTTCCTTCTGTTTAAAGCAGTTAAAAAGACTTGCATCTCATCTCAGCTGCTCTTGTCAGGACAGCTAATGAGTTGGGGCGGGACTAGCAGAAAACACAGTAGAAATGGGGTCATGGAAAGGTTAAACTTCATGAATTTATTCATTGAGATTCAGCTCGCGTCCTCCTGAAATGAGATGTCATCATTAAAATTGTGAATGACACTGTTGCACAATGATTCTTCGTGACAAGCTGTTAGAAAGACATGAAGAAAATAGGTTTCCTTTAGACTTCAATACATCACTGTGATAAGAAAACAAGCCCAAGTGGAACAAACAATGTCAGAAAAGTCCTGAAAATAATCTGTATCTGTATAAGATGCTTGTAAAAGAGAAATGCTCCAATTTCATGGAAAAGAAAAAAGCATCTTGGCATTCTGTTCTTGATGTCTTTTCTGGATATGTGGGATATATATATACACGTATATATATTTTATGGGATATGAATGGCAGAAGTATCTTGGAAATTAATATATTGCTTATTTCATCATAAGTGCTTTTGATATAGCAAAAATGTTGGCTTTTTTTTTTTTTTTTTTAATTGAATTGAATTGAATAAGCTAATGCTTTGAAAAGGAATAAAAACAGAGTAATAGTAATTTCTGATGAAATGTGGAGGGTGCTGACTAATTGCAGGTGTGACCCAGAGCTAAGCTAGCCACTTTCAGGGCATGGGCTCATGGCACTGAAAGGTGAATCAAACAGAAGGGGATGGAACAGTTGCTCAGAGAAGCTGTGGATGCTCCATCCCTGGGTGTGCTCAAGGCCCGGCTGGATGGGGCCATGGGCAGCCTGATCTGGTGGGTGGCAACCAGCCCACGGCAAACGGTTGGGGCTGGGTGGTCTTTAAGGTCACCTCCAACCTAATCCATTCTATGCTTCAGCTGTCCCAAAGCAAAAACTAGCCATACTGGTGCAGTCTTGACAGGTGCTATGCTACCTTCCTTATTAGGACATTTATGCAACACAGGATGGCATTTGCATCTCCTGAAACATGCCATTCACCCTTTTGTTCACCATCAAAAATAAACTGCTTCTGCTGAGCTGCTGCTGTGAATGATCCTGTCTTGCAGTGCATAGCTGCCTGCTAACTTGCTGGAGTGGGTTAGCTACCACTTGTATCCTCCGAGCCTCCCCTTCTTCACTATAAACCATACCTGTGCTTTGGGGAGTACATTCTGAATTCAAATCCCATCTCCTAAAACACTTCCAGCCATTCCCAGATCACTGTTGTCTGCAAATTTAATAACCCTCCTTGCTATTAATACATTCAGCTTATTATAACTGGATGTCTCAGTTATGAACGGTATTTTTCCAACCATCCTTGAAAGCTACCTTTCTTTTTTTTTAGAGAATTTATGGGACTCTGAAACTAACTGAGTTGCCCACAGAAGGGCTCATCAGTGAGATTTACAGCCTGCTAACTTCTCTATAATAAGGTAAATACAGAACTGCTGGGCCATCAGGGAGTCTGTCACAGAAGAAAACTAACAGCAGCTTCCTTTTCTTTCCCAAACCCCTTCCCTCCTGATGTGAAAAAAATAAATAAATAAAAATCCAACAACTTCAGTCCATGATTTAAAAAGGAGAATAAGTTTTGATAAGATGGAAACTTTCCACTTTAAGATAAAGCTTGAACTTCCAGTGCTACCGTTTAAGCATAGTTGGTGAGATTAAAGGAAGTCAGTTCTGAATGAATATGGTGGAACTTTAAATGGGATTTCTATCAAAGAAAAACAAAATGCCCAACAGAAGAAAGCCATCTCTCCGATTATTCTCCAGAGCTGCATAGTTACCCTCTATGTTAACATGACAGTCTAATTTCGAACAGCCTTAATTTTACAACTGAGAAAACAATGTATATGAGAGATGTCCCATGAGATGCTGACTTTGTTGACAGGGAAGTATGCCCATGTCCAATAGATAAACTAAACTGTAAATTAATTTTAACAGAACTGAGATTTCCTGGAAAAAAAATATCTTATCTTTCTCTAGCAGAACTTAAAGCACTTTCTCTGCTCTGTACTGGCAATGTCTCTTCTTCCACTTTGCATTGCTCCGGAATAGGTTAACTTTCTGGATAGCCTTTGTCACCACATTTCATTGCATGACAGCATTTATGTAATCGTGAACTTTCAAAGACATTGCTGTACATTTATTGCTGGATCCTTTCTTATCAGCTACCCTGGGAAAGCTATAAATTGTAAATAAACTTTTCTTTTCAACATATATCTTAACATGATGAAGGAAAAAAAATCACACATCTGTGATATTAGCTATTAAATGATTATGTATCTAAATAGAAGAAATGCAGGTTGGATATTAGGAAAAATTCCTTCTCCCATAGAGTGGTGAGGCACTGGCACAGGCTGCTCAGAGAGGTGGTGAAGTCACCATAGCTGGAGGTGTTCAAGAGCCATGGAGATGTGGCACTAAGGGACATGCTTAGTGGGTGTAGCCAGTCTCACCTCAAAACATGTATTGACTATATCTGCATAGCATTCTCAAGTAAAACAGCCAACAAGGACGAGTGATTTTTGTAATATTTTGGCTTGCGTGATTCCTTCAATAAACTGTACAATTAAGCTGGCTGTTATTTTTTTTTTAATCTCAGTCAAATAGGTCAAAACTTTCAGAGCAGAGAGGCAGAAGTAAAGGCTGACCTGGAAAGTATCATATAGTTGGAACTGAAAACATCAATATTAGAAAAAATCTGGAGGAAAATGGTAACCAAAATTACATATTACCCTGAGAAGAACAAAGAACTATTTTTTTTGTTAAGAGTTACTGAAGTTTATCCTCTATAGGAATATTGTGTGTTTTATATTCCAGGTATTCTCTGTTTACTAACTTCACTACTGAACTAAGGATATTCTGTCTGCAATTTGTTCCATACGGTTGATGACTACAAGCAGCAGTTATGCTGATTGTGAAAAATTACTTCATTTGCTTGCAATTGCTGAGGTAGCGGCAGCTGGAAAATATAACAGCAAGGATGTTCCAAGTGACCAAAACTTGCACGCGTAAGTGCATGATAGTTCAACTGCAAGGTAGTAGTAGTGGACAAACCTCTACCCAAAATGCTGAATATAGCTACTGACAGGAAAAGGTCACGCTGAAAAAGAAAACAAGGAGGGGGAAGTAAAGGCTGAGATTCTCTTGGAAGACCTAGCTCTTCCAAGGGCTGTGTTTGAAGTGGCCAGCTTCTAAGTACTATTTGGAGTGATGTGCTGAGATGTCATAAAATCACTTCTTTATTTGGGATAACTGCATTTTTCCCACAAAAATGAAAATGTTTTTAATGCAGCAGGAGGACATGCATGCCAAACTAGGGCAAGCCAAAATCAGCAAAAGCCCATGTACCATTTCCTCTGAGAAGGCCAAGAAACAACTTCTCATAACCTCATCACCATCAGTCAGTCTCTTTGAAGGCATATCTATTTTCTTTTTTGAAACCCTAAGCTCATTTCAAGCACTGTCTATAGGGACATACCCAAGGTAACTGTGCTGCACTGCCATAATGGAGATCCCAAGGTGCTGTTTACCATTCCGCTGCTTGATTCTTCAGTCCCTCACTTCTAGGGACTGATACTAGTTACATTGATATTAGTACACTGATATTAGTTACATAACCTGTATATTGATTGCTAGGTATTTCACAATAATGCCTTTCACATATGGGTAGAAATTACATCTCTTCTCTAGCTCCTGACCCAAATCCATAATCCTGACCTGGCTTTCCTCTGAGGGGAAAAATGTTTGCATAATAAAGATATGCCTGACCTCAGATCTTAATCTGGAGAGACATGAATCAGAAGTCAGGGCTCTGGAATGACAAGAACTAACTCATATTCTCATGTCTGGCAACAGCTTGCCCTGTGACCTGAGGGAGTCATTTCTTCCCTGTGTGCCTTATTTTCTTCACATAGAGGTAACGCTTACCTTCACAAAGGGAATTTGAGGTTGATAACTAAAGGCTGCTATGCACATTCATAACTGTCTGGGAAAGTTTTTACTAGGAATCAACCTAGAGAATGGCCAGGATAGCAACCTCTGCATCATTTTGAGGTACCTATGTGTAGCAGTTCAAATCAGCCCATTGCTAATACGAATCTGACTAGGTTTCTGAGGACTTCTGTATATTTATTGCTCATTGATGGGCACTACAATTTGGTTGCAAATACAGAAATAAGCTCATATTTGAAGCTCCTGCCATGGTTTCACTGTTACAGAGAATTTCTACACAGTCACCCCATTGCCAGCAAGGCAGAAATGTTGGGGATGGAGGAGAAAGGAAAGAAAATCTTACCAAATACAATTTATTTCAGACCTGATACATCTCTGTGCATCCAGGTGCTGGAGCCCATGGGCCAGAGCCTGCCTTCAATCACCAGATCTGCTAAGAGGAGCCCTGAAAGCCTCTTCATGATGCCAGCCTAGGTGGGCACCACCCTCCATAGGTACACACTTGCCGTGACCACTACCCCTCCTTCAGCTCAGTCTTGTCCTCCATCGCATGGATCTGACATATCTGTCTCTCAAAATTCATGTGTCTTTATCCAGGAGAGTATTGTTCTGCTAGCAGAGAGCTGGACTGATGTCTGTAGCCACTTTTGTGGGTTGGCTACTGGTGGCATGTCCTGTCACAGCTGTGCTCATACAGCTAACCCCATCTGAGTCACTAACCCCAGGCTGGGTGGACAGGATGCAAGGTCTTTGTTACAGGAACTTGGTCAGCTGCAGACTGTCTTTCTTATTTCTCAGACTTTGAAGTGGTTCTGTGGTCGTACCAAAGCTGTTTAGTCAGTACAGCTTCCCTGCCAGGCAGTAAAGTGGCTATTGGGATCAGAGATGGAGTGTCAAAACAGACAGAAAACATAATTTTGCATTAATTTGGAAATTTTGTATTCATCTGTGCATCTTCCTGCAAGGTGAGAAGCCTATTAAAATTCTGTTTGGAGAGCCACCATCTTCATCTGTTTCCATTCTGATCTTTGGGGGCTGAACTGTCTTTGGTGTCTGTGCCCTGGGAAGTAGGGCAGATGCATCTGGAGGGTATATGGGCTGCCAGCACAGGTGGCACAAGCTGCTGTCTCCTCTGGAACAGAGGAGACCCGTCCTTCACTTCAATTTAGCAATTTACTACTTCAGTTTACTAAAACCAGTTCTGGCTGTGAAGATCACCTCTTCTTAGATTTCACTAAATTACAGATGTCACTGTTTTACAGGTTCACTGCTTCCTGTGTGAGAGATATCTGAAAATGCAAACAAATAGGACAGACTCTGAAAGGGGTTTCCTACATATGAACATTTCTATCAAAGTCACGAGGCTTATGTAAATCAGGAAAAAGTAACAAAACCCACCTGGAAAAACATTTTTCTAACACTAAATGCTCTTTGAATTTATAGCAGTCCTTTCAGGGGATCCATCATATATGCCTCCTGACTCAGTAGGTCTTTGGTCTCAAGTTGAGATAGATCTCTATAAATTTACAGGGCCTTTCATCAAGAAGGGCACAGTCACCTTAAATCTCTTGATAGGATTCAGACCCTGGTTGCTGGGGGAAAAATAGATAAAAAAAAGAAAAAGCTTTCTTTCTTGGGTAGGTGTATTGAGCAATACTGGTGTGTTTCATTATGGGGTCTTCCTGGTTCATAACTCTAGATCATGCATTTTGTGAATGTTTATGAGAAGTCCAATCCAGCAAGNAATTCCATAGCAATTAAATCTAAGTTTCCTATTCAAATTCCATTCTTTTTTAAACCACAACTTTGTTAAATCAACACCTCTTTTCACTGATGATGGTGAAATTATTATTTTTCTCAGGTTCCACTCTTTAAAACGTTTAACATTCCACATATCTTAAAAGTACACTTGTGACATCTGCTTCTTCTCTATCAACACTCACTGTAGTTGCTTGGAATTGGACATCTTTGTTCATCTGGCCTTTATAGTACCACCTATAAAAGTTACAGAGAGCCACTTGTACCTGACATCGGCTTACAGTTCATGCAGTGTACCTTCTAGATGATGAGCTGCCGAGCTCCTTGGTACCTGAAGGACATTACCTATGTCACTGGTACAGGAGCTGAAAGTATCTGTGTTCTTTCCAGGCAACTGAATTAAAGATATCTCATCTGGTAAATGATGACAGTGTGTTGACAGAAGTTTCAGGACCAGAACAGAAGAAAATATCATTCTGAAGTTCTGGGAAAATGGCAGAATATGTGCAGACAGGTGTGTAAAATTTAGCTTTTTAAAATTTTTAGAGAAATTGTAAAGAGCCTTTAATGTCTTTAGAAGTGCACTTATCGTAGGAAAGCTGTATCTTCATTTCATTTATATGGTCACATTTGTAATTTTTGTTGATATAAAACTCCTCCCAGGCACACACATTTCTGTTACAGGACAAAGATTGGAGGCTACAGTTGCATTTAGGTTCACCATTGCTTCAACTGTCAAACACTTAGCATGAAATTCTACAAAGTTCTTTGTCACTTCATTATTTTGATTTTCATCTTATATTCATTGTTTCTGTTATTCTTTTCCTCCAGTTATCTTTTTTAGATAAGGTTTATACCCTACCATTTCGCCTATACATTGCTCCTCTTGATGTCCTACTTATCTGGATGAGACAGTATATTTAAGAGTTAAACATCTGAGATAAATATTATCCACATATTCTTCCTGTGTGCTGCCTAAATCCACACCCACACATGATTTTCCCCTTGCCTGTACCTTTTCCCCTCCTGCTTCTTTTATCCCTAATTTTCCTTTTTGATTCACATTTACCAGTTCTCTTTGATTCACTCTGACTTGTTTTGTGTCAGATACCAATAAGAAACCATTTGCTCTTCACCAGCCAGCTCTCATACCATCACCTCCAGAGGGGCCCTTCACTGTTAGCAACAATTAGGAAGAAAAAAAGACTTTTAGTCTATGAAATTGCCAAACCACTTGTATCCAAAGAGGCAGATTTAGACTTATGATTTAACAACATATTTTGCCTTGTGGAATTTGAAGTTGTCCTGGACTTGGAGCTCTAGGTGGACCAGAAGCTTTGGGCTAGCAGGGAGAGTCTCCCTAAACAGCACAACCCTGTGCCTTGGGGCTGGCAGCAGTCCCTGGGAATTGTCTCTGTGTACTCTAGCTACTATGCCAGTTATTTCGTAGCTTAGTTATTTCGAGTGGTAGAGGATGAGCAGCTGTAACTTATACATCAATAAACCCCATCATTTCTGTCATATAATTTAGAGTAAGAGTGAGAAATGGTTTTGGACAAGTTTTTTAGCTAAAGAAATAGACATTTGGAGCCATAATAAAATATTAAGTGACATTGTATTTGATAATTGTGTTCCTTAAAAAAGAAAAACAAATATACTCAGAACTTGAAAAATGATTTTTTTCCCCTTAAAAACAGCATAATCACACCTGTATGTACTTCATTTTAATGATTAAATGTAAAACTATTATGATTCTTTTTAGAAGATCTGTTTCAGTTTTGATGTTCAAACACAGGGAGGTATCATACATTGTGCTCAACCTGTTGTGCTCAAGCAGTTTTTGTTCCTGATCATCTTGGAAAGATTTGTTCTCTCTTCATTGTGTGCCTCAGTTTTGGAATTGATAGCAATTCAAAATCAAAACAATTGCTCATACATCTCAAATTGGATTGTCTATAACTATGCAGGAAGGAAGTTCAGAGAGCCGGGCTCTGTTCTGGACATGGTTATTAGCCCTTTGCTATGTGTCTAAATCATGAAAAACTTGTGCCTTGGTCCACTGGAACACCAGCACCACAGCGCTGAGCCCCCTGGCAGCTGAGTAACAGTCAGGCCCTGAGCGCAAGCTGCAAGGGACTGTAAAAAGCATGAAAGAGGCATGACTTTTAGCCTAATGGGGCTACCTCTAGTGGTTAGGGACATAAAAAATTAGCTTCCCTTCAGTATTACTTTCCTAAATGTATGTTTTGTCCTACCAAAAAAAGAATGCTTGAAACTTTAAAACAATTCCGTGTCCCATTTCTTCAATGTTGCCCATGAAGTGCACAGGTAGAAAGTCATTATTCCAACACAGCAGGTTATCAGCACTTCTTCCTCCTTCTACCTCCATATCTCATTTGAGTGGTGTAAAAGTCACATAATCACAGAATCACAGAATCACAGAATCACAAAATCGTAGGAGTTGGAAGGGACCTCCACAGATCATCGAGTCCAGCCCCCCTGCCAAAGCAGGCTCCCTACACCAGGTCGCACAGGTAGGTGTCCAGGCGGGTCTTGAATATCTCCAGAGAAGGAGACTCCACAATCTCCCTGGGCAGCCTGTTCCAGTGCTCCGTCACCCTCACCACAAAGCAGTTCTTGTGCACAATGGTGGGGAACTTACTATGCTCCAGTTTCTGGCCATTTCCGCTTGTCCTGTCTCCACACACCGCTGAAAAGAGTCTGGCCTTGCCACTTTGCCCCCCACACCTTAGATATTTACAGACCTGGATCAGGTCCCCTCTCAGTATTCTTTTCTCAAGGCTAAACAGACTCAGTTCACTTAGCCTTTTGAAATTCATTCACTTTCGAAATTGGTCTCCATGTACCATACAAATTTCATCCTTTGTATGGTACATGGAGACAAATGCTAACAGAGAAATCACAAGCTTGAATGACTCAAAAAACAAAACAAAACAAAACCCCAACAAACAACAACAACAACAAAACAGATTTTTATTACAATCTCTGTGGTAACCACTAGCATCAATCCATTTGATGCTTGTATCAGCCTTCTGGAGGAGAGGCTGGTTTTCCCATTCTTATCGTCTATTACCAGGTCAGTCCCACCATCTTACCAAAACAACTGCTTACACATTCCTTCAACTCATGTCCCAGCCAAACTTTCCCTCCTTTACCTGGGCCACCCATACTCTTCACTCTTTCCCTAAACAACACCCTTTCCTGAACCAAACCGGCTCTTTTTGCACTAATAGGAATAAAACTAGCTAACATCCAGCAAAGAGAAATCCTGCTGGGATTCATCAGGATTTTTGTTTTCTTTCCTGTCTATGAGTCTGCTGCTGTCTTACTGGACTCTCTGGACTCCTCAAGGGGACCTGCTTCCCATGGGTTTTCCCTGAGCTGCTGGTCTTCTCTGCTATGCTGCCTGGCAAAAAATGCTGAGGCAGCCATAGGTGAAATACTCATCAGAATAGAAATGTTCTCTATTGCTCCATTGTGTTTATTGACTGCATTCAGGTTGTGCTTGCTTGAAGAGAAGGATGAAGTAAACTTGATATGTTTACTTTACACATCTTTTACACAGTAACAATTCGTTATAAATTCAGCTTACATTAACAGACTGCTATTTTTCCTCATCTTTCTCTAACATCTTTGTCCTAGTGTAGAACAGCAATAAAAAATTGCTGCTATTTGTCCCCAGATTGAAGTATTTAGGTAAAGTTAAAGATAATGTCTTCCAATAATGATAGTACTCTGGAAGTCAACTACATTATTTTCATTAGAAATGCAAAGTAATAAGTGGAACTTCAATTGGAATCAGTAGGATTCAGTAAGTGGAGCGCTGCAGAAAACTGAAATGTCGATTGGTTTTAGAACTTCACAATTTGGCATAAATAAAAATTTCAGAGAATATATGCTTTACTGGAATGGACTAATAGATTATAGGATATAGAGAGTTTTAGTATATGCTATATTAAAAGAATCCGAAAAATCGACTGACACTAAAATAAAAAGAAAAAAAAAAAAGAAAGAAAGAAAACAAAACAACAACCCAAAAAAACAAAACAAACAAAAAAATGGTATTTCCAACTTTACCCATTGAAATTCATACTTGCCAATTTCCAATGATAGCAATAATAACAGGGTAAGGAATAGATAAAAACAGTATAAAAAAATCTTCAGCCAACTAATACAATGCTGTAAAAGTTTGGAGCAAAGAAGTCTCATTAGGCTTTTCCATAATGCATATATATGCATGTATGTATGTGTAGTTCTAGTTCATAGACTGCTATTTCAAGATAAATAATACCAAATGGTAGAAGAGAAAAGAAAGTAGATGCTCAAAGAAAAATGCCCACAGTAACAAGGGCACCAAACTGGTGCCACATTAAAGTGGCTTGAGACTGTGATCAATAGTTCACAAAGCAATAAGGTTGGACAAAATGGGCTGATTTACTTTAAGAGAACCTAAACATTGTGTTAATGCTGACAGTGAAAATACTGCTGAAAATGGAGCGCGAGACAGAGGTTTTCTTGATAGCCACAGGATGTCCTTGGAACAGAGTCTGCATCTCAATGAACTTGATTCCACTCGCAGTGCATTGGAAACAAATTAGTTAGACTCGAACGTAATTATAATGTCAGGGTATTTTCAGTTCCAAGATCCATCGTTCCAGTTAAGAACCACATCCTACACAGGAAAAATTGTCCTGCTTACAAATGCACAACAGATCATTTCCAGGCCAAAAAACAATGCCTGTCTCCACCTTTCTTCTTCCTCCTACGTTTTCCTTCTGTTTAAAGCAGTTAAAAAGACTTGCATCTCATCTCAGCTGCTCTTGTCAGGACAGCTAATGAGTTGGGGCGGGACTAGCAGAAAACACAGTAGAAATGGGGTCATGGAAAGGTTAAACTTCATGAATTTATTCATTGAGATTCAGCTCGCGTCCTCCTGAAATGAGATGTCATCATTAAAATTGTGAATGACACTGTTGCACGATTCTTCGTGACAAGCTGTTAGAAAGACATGAAGAAAATAGGTTTCCTTTAGACTTCAATACATCACTGTGATAAGAAAACAAGCCCAAGTGGAACAAACAATGTCAGAAAAGTCCTGAAAATAATCTGTATCTGTATAAGATGCTTGTAAAAGAGAAATGCTCCAATTTCATGGAAAAGAAAAAAGCATCTTGGCATTCTGTTCTTGATGTCTTTTCTGGATATGTGGGATATATATATACACGTATATATATTTTATGGGATATGAATGGCAGAAGTATCTTGGAAATTAATATATTGCTTATTTCATCATAAGTGCTTTTGATATAGCAAAAATGTTGGCTTTTTTTTTTTTTTTTTAATTGAATTGAATCGAATAAGCTAATGCTTTGAAAAGGAATAAAAACAGAGTAATAGTAATTTCTGATGAAATGTGGAGGGTGCTGACTAATTGCAGGTGTGACCCAGAGCTAAGCTAGCCACTTTCAGGGCATGGGCTCATGGCACTGAAAGGTGAATCAAACAGAAGGGGATGGAACAGTTGCTCAGAGAAGCTGTGGATGCTCCATCCCTGGGTGTGCTCAAGGCCCGGCTGGATGGGGCCCTGGGCAGCCTGATCTGGTGGGTGGCAACCAGCCCACGGCAAACGGTTGGGGCTGGGTGGTCTTTAAGGTCACCTCCAACCTAATCCATTCTATGCTTCAGCTGTCCCAAAGCAAAAACTAGCCATACTGGTGCAGTCTTGACAGGTGCTATGCTACCTTCCTTATTAGGACATTTATGCAACACAGGATGGCATTTGCATCTCCTGAAACATGCCATTCACCCTTTTGTTCACCATCAAACATAAACTGCTTCTGCTGAGCTGCTGCTGTGAATGATCCTGTCTTGCAGTGCATAGCTGCCTGCTAACTTGCTGGAGTGGGTTAGCTACCACTTGTATCCTCCGAGCCTCCCCTTCTTCACTATAAACCATACCTGTGCTTTGGGGAGTACATTCTGAATTCAAATCCCATCTCCTAAAACACTTCCAGCCATTCCCAGATCACTGTTGTCTGCAAATTTAATAACCCTCCTTGCTATTAATACATTCAGCTTATTATAACTGGATGTCTCAGTTATGAACGGTATTTTTCCAACCATCCTTGAAAGCTACCTTTCTTTTTTTTTAGAGAATTTATGGGACTCTGAAACTAACTGAGTTGCCCACAGAAGGGCTCATCAGTGAGATTTACAGCCTGCTAACTTCTCTATAATAAGGTAAATACAGAACTGCTGGGCCATCAGGGAGTCTGTCACAGAAGAAAACTAACAGCAGCTTCCTTTTCTTTCCCAAACCCCTTCCCTCCTGATGTGAAAAAAATAAATAAATAAAAATCCAACAACTTCAGTCCATGATTTAAAAAGGAGAATAAGTTTTGATAAGATGGAAACTTTCCACTTTAAGATAAAGCTTGAACTTCCAGTGCTACCGTTTAAGCATAGTTGGTGAGATTAAAGGAAGTCAGTTCTGAATGAATATGGTGGAACTTTAAATGGGATTTCTATCAAAGAAAAACAAAATGCCCAACAGAAGAAAGCCATCTCTCCGATTATTCTCCAGAGCTGCATAGTTACCCTCTATGTTAACATGACAGTCTAATTTCGAACAGCCTTAATTTTACAACTGAGAAAACAATGTATATGAGAGATGTCCCATGAGATGCTGACTTTGTTGACAGGGAAGTATGCCCATGTCCAATAGATAAACTAAACTGTAAATTAATTTTAACAGAACTGAGATTTCCTGGAAAAAAAATATCTTATCTTTCTCTAGCAGAACTTAAAGCACTTTCTCTGCTCTGTACTGGCAATGTCTCTTCTTCCACTTTGCATTGCTCCGGAATAGGTTAACTTTCTGGATAGCCTTTGTCACCACATTTCATTGCATGACAGCATTTATGTAATCGTGAACTTTCAAAGACATTGCTGTACATTTATTGCTGGATCCTTTCTTATCAGCTACCCTGGGAAAGCTATAAATTGTAAATAAACTTTTCTTTTCAACATATATCTTAACATGATGAAGGAAAAAAAATCACACATCTGTGATATTAGCTATTAAATGATTATGTATCTAAATAGAAGAAATGCAGGTTGGATATTAGGAAAAATTCCTTCTCCCATAGAGTGGTGAGGCACTGGCACAGGCTGCTCAGAGAGGTGGTGAAGTCACCATAGCTGGAGGTGTTCAAGAGCCATGGAGATGTGGCACTAAGGGACATGCTTAGTGGGTGTAGCCAGTCTCACCTCAAAACATGTATTGACTATATCTGCATAGCATTCTCAAGTAAAACAGCCAACAAGGACGAGTGATTTTTGTAATATTTTGGCTTGCGTGATTCCTTCAATAAACTGTGCAATTAAGCTGGCTGTTATTTTTTTTTAATCTCAGTCAAATAGGTCAAAACTTTCAGAGCAGAGAGGCAGAAGTAAAGGCTGACCTGGAAAGTATCATATAGTTGGAACTGAAAACATCAATATTAGAAAAAATCTGGAGGAAAATGGTAACCAAAATTACATATTACCCTGAGAAGAACAAAGAACTATTTTTTTGTTAAGAGTTACTGAAGTTTATCCTCTATAGGAATATTGTGTGTTTTATATTCCAGGTATTCTCTGTTTACTCACTTCACTACTGAACTAAGGATATTCTGTCTGCAATTTGTTCCATACGGTTGATGACTACAAGCAGCAGTTATGCTGATTGTGAAAAATTACTTCATTTGCTTGCAATTGCTGAGGTAGCGGCAGCTGGAAAATATAACAGCAAGGATGTTCCAAGTGACCAAAACTTGCACGCGTAAGTGCATGATAGTTCAACTGCAAGGTAGTAGTAGTGGACAAACCTCTACCCAAAATGCTGAATATAGCTACTGACAGGAAAAGGTCACGCTGAAAAAGAAAACAAGGAGGGGGAAGTAAAGGCTGAGATTCTCTTGGAAGACCTAGCTCTTCCAAGGGCTGTGTTTGAAGTGGCCAGCTTCTAAGTACTATTTGGAGTGATGTGCTGAGATGTCATAAAATCACTTCTTTATTTGGGATAACTGCATTTTTCCCACAAAAATGAAAATGTTTTTAATGCAGCAGGAGGACATGCATGCCAAACTAGGGCAAGCCAAAATCAGCAAAAGCCCATGTACCATTTCCTCTGAGAAGGCCAAGAAACAACTTCTCATAACCTCATCACCATCAGTCAGTCTCTTTGAAGGCATATCTATTTTCTTTTTTGAAACCCTAAGCTCATTTCAAGCACTGTCTATAGGGACATACCCAAGGTAACTGTGCTGCACTGCCATAATGGAGATCCCAAGGTGCTGTTTTCCATTCCGCTGCTTGATTCTTCAGTCCCTCACTTCTAGGGACTGATACTAGTTACATTGATATTAGTACACTGATATTAGTTACATAACCTGTATATTGATTGCTAGGTATTTCACAATAATGCCTTTCACATATGGGTAGAAATTACATCTCTTCTCTAGCTCCTGACCCAAATCCATAATCCTGACCTGGCTTTCCTCTGAGGGGAAAAATGTTTGCATAATAAAGATATGCCTGACCTCAGATCTTAATCTGGAGAGACATGAATCAGAAGTCAGGGCTCTGGAATGACAAGAACTAACTCATATTCTCATGTCTGGCAACAGCTTGCCCTGTGACCTGAGGGAGTCATTTCTTCCCTGTGTGCCTTATTTTCTTCACATAGAGGTAACGCTTACCTTCACAAAGGGAATTTGAGGTTGATAACTAAAGGCTGCTATGCACATTCATAACTGTCTGGGAAAGTTTTTACTTTGATTCCTAGAGAATGGCCAGGATAGCAACCTCTGCATCATTTTGAGGTACCTATGTGTAGCAGTTCAAATCAGCCCATTGCTAATACGAATCTGACTAGGTTTCTGAGGACTTCTGTATATTTATTGCTCATTGATGGGCACTACAATTTGGTTGCAAATACAGAAATAAGCTCATATTTGAAGCTCCTGCCATGGTTTCACTGTTACAGAGAATTTCTACACAGTCACCCCATTGCCAGCAAGGCAGAAATGTTGGGGATGGAGGAGAAAGGAAAGAAAATCTTACCAAATACAATTTATTTCAGACCTGATACATCTCTGTGCATCCAGGTGCTGGAGCCCATGGGCCAGAGCCTGCCTTCAATCACCAGATCTGCTAAGAGGAGCCCTGAAAGCCTCTTCATGATGCCAGCCTAGGTGGGCACCACCCTCCATAGGTACACACTTGCCGTGACCACTACCCCTCCTTCAGCTCAGTCTTGTCCTCCATCGCATGGATCTGACATATCTGTCTCTCAAAATTCATGTGTCTTTATCCAGGAGAGTATTGTTCTGCTGGCAGAGAGCTGGACTGATGTCTGTAGCCACTTTTGTGGGTTGGCTACTGGTGGCATGTCCTGTCACAGCTGTGCTCATACAGCTAACCCCATCTGAGTCACTAACCCCAGGCTGGGTGGACAGGATGCAAGGTCTTTGTTACAGGAACTTGGTCAGCTGCAGACTGTCTTTCTTATTTCTCAGACTTTGAAGTGGTTCTGTGGTCGTACCAAAGCTGTTTAGTCAGTACAGCTTCCCTGCCAGGCAGTAAAGTGGCTATTGGGATCAGAGATGGAGTGTCAAAACAGACAGAAAACATAATTTTGCATTAATTTGGAAATTTTGTATTCATCTGTGCATCTTCCTGCAAGGTGAGAAGCCTATTAAAATTCTGTTTGGAGAGCCACCATCTTCATCTGTTTCCATTCTGATCTTTGGGGGCTGAACTGTCTTTGGTGTCTGTGCCCTGGGAAGTAGGGCAGATGCATCTGGAGGGTATATGGGCTGCCAGCACAGGTGGCACAAGCTGCTGTCTCCTCTGGAACAGAGGAGACCCGTCCTTCACTTCAATTTAGCAATTTACTACTTCAGTTTACTAAAACCAGTTCTGGCTGTGAAGATCACCTCTTCTTAGATTTCACTAAATTACAGATGTCACTGTTTTACAGGTTCACTGCTTCCTGTGTGAGAGATATCTGAAAATGCAAACAAATAGGACAGACTCTGAAAGGGGTTTCCTACATATGCACATTTCTATCAAAGTCACGAGGCTTATGTAAATCAGGAAAAAGTAACAAAACCCACCTGGAAAAACATTTTTCTAACACTAAATGCTCTTTGAATTTATAGCAGTCCTTTCAGGGGATCCATCATATATGCCTCCTGACTCAGTAGGTCTTTGGTCTCAAGTTGAGATAGATCTCTATAAATTTACAGGGCCTTTCATCAAGAAGGGCACAGTCACCTTAAATCTCTTGATAGGATTCAGACCCTGGTTGCTGGGGGAAAAATAGATAAAAAAAAGAAAAAGCTTTCTTTCTTGGGTAGGTGTATTGAGCAATACTGGTGTGTTTCATTATGGGGTCTTCCTGGTTCATAACTCTAGATCATGCATTTTGTGAATGTTTATGAGAAGTCCAATCCAGCAAGAAGGGAAAAAAAAAAAAAAGAAAAAAAAAGGAATGCAATAGAGCTGCCTGATCAAACCACTGAAAACACTACTTGCAGAGCAAGATAGAATTTTTATATGAGGGAAGTCACCATCTTTCTGGCCCTTCATCTAAATGCAAGGTACCACCTGTATCTGTAAAATTAGCATTTATTTGTGTTATTATATTGCTTAAGTCATGAACCAGGAATGCTATGCTGTTCCTTAGCAAATACACACAGAACCACCAAGTTTTTTGTAACTGCAAAATGCGGATCTTAAAGGCTTGAAGAAAAAAAGATGACAATGCATCATCTTTGTTCCAGATCCAAATCTCTTTTAACTCAATCATTCTGATGCCTTAAATGTTAAAGTAATGGCCTTTTGGGTTATGTAGCTGTTTATTAGGTGTTTCTGCCGCATTTAATCAGTGATTTGATGTAGATTTATATGTGAGAAAGCTGGACTTCATTTATGAAAAAGCTTTGACTGTATTCATTTACCACAAGGAGATCCTATTGGACTAATAAGTACATACTCAGATTTTGACTGATTTTAAGGACAGTCGGAATTTTGCACATCATCTTTTTTCCTTCTCAGTTTGGCTTTTCTCTGCTTTCCTTTTCACTCAATTGGTACATTAGTCTTACCTTTTCCCTCTTCTCTCCCATGTGCTGTCTTTCAGGTTCTCCTATTTGGCAACTGAGATATAATAACGAGAAAATGCTTTTACTGTTATTTCTGACAGTACAAGTACAAGCCAAAAGATGATAAGGCTTCAAATAACAGCCACCAATGTCTATAAGATCTTTTCCATTTCTCTTTATTTAGAAGTAAAAAGAAATCAAATTGCCCAGTGCATCCACGTTCACACGAGAACCAGAAGTGAAGAGTGATATTAAGGAAGAGTGGCACGGCCACAGCCCCACCTGCTATACAGTAAATTACAGGGGCCGAGTCTGACAACGTGCTGAGGTACAGCACTGAGTGGAGCTAGTGGGATGAGTGACAAAATGCTACTCACTATGTTTGAAAGTTTAAGTATCCTTCTTCATCTCAGAAGTCTTCATGATGAGAGATATCTCTTCTTACTGATATTATTTCTTCTGATGTGAAATTTAATTCTGCCCAAGGAGGTGGAGGAGTCACCCTTCCAGGAGGTGTTCAAGAACTGAGGAGATGTGGCACTGAAGGACATGGTTAGTGGGCATGGTGAGGATGGGTTGAGGGTTGGACTGGATGATCTTATAGGTCTTTTTCAACCTTAGTGATTCTATAATTCCATTATTACTCTCACTGTGCTGATTTGAATAAATTCACACTAAATAATAAAATCCTTGAAGATTTAAAATGCTAGATAAATTAAAAGACAGGATAGCTTCTTCAGTAGACAAAAATTGGATCCTAGGAATTTTGGGTGTTTTTTCTGATGTACAAAAGAATATAATGGCTGTCAAAATTCAGCATTCTGGAGGTCATCTGCCTGCCTGCTGGGAGAGTAGGCAGCTGGGAAAGCCTTTCACACAGCTCCACCAATGCTGGTTTTCAGCTGGAAAGGGGCACTTCTGAGCATGACAGAGATGGTTTATGAGTTGGCACAGCCTGGCAGTATTGAACAGCTTGAAGTCAGTGTTTGAACAGCAGCATGGCTGAAGCAATGCTGTTGCTGAGAACCAGTGTCCATCTGGTTGAGATCCAAGGTCCAAAATCAGAACAGAACCCTGCTGACTCTGAACCTGCCTGTCTTCCCAGCACATTTGTGTGAGAAGATTTGGTTCGGTGTTAGCTCTGCTTTAAACATGAGATTTCAGCAATGGCTTTTTGCTTGCTTTAGGTGTTTGAAGGCAGCTATTATAGAATTTGGGAGCTGATCCATGTCTGTGCCCAGGTACCACTTTGACCTTCATTCAGATGCATTGTTTGCTTTCATAGTATCTCTCTCCCTGCTCCAGCCTGGACTTACTCCACAGGCAAATGCTGCTGGGGTTAAAACCATCCCTGCCCTGCAGCTGGTCTTGCTGTCACAGCTAGCTGCTTGGTTCTGGGTGTCGCAGCACAGTGGTGGGGAATTATTTAATATAAAACCACAGACTGAAAATGCATTCTTTTCAAGCCAAGGAGAATACTCTCCTTCAAACAGGACTTTGAATCGTAAATAGTGTCACTTGTCTTTATAGAAAAGATGACACTCAGCTAATAGGGTAGCAAAGTTCATCCACTACTCTATAATTAAAAAACAAGGGGAAAGATGAACCACATAAAAGGGTTTCCCACTGTGACAAGTTCTGTGGATAATAACATTTTCGTTCTGTTGTAAAAAGCAACTGCATTGGCTGTAAATCCTCCAGCAAGGGTAAAGAGCAGTATAGTTGGCCTTTCATCTGTTCTGTAGCCTGATCCTCAATCTTTCCTGAAAATAAAAGCACAATGCCCAGATTGCTTGATCAATTGATCCAAAATATATCTAAAAGGAACAGCCTTGCTTCCGCTACACTACCTAATTTCAGCTGTGTAATTAAGACAATAACATTTGCATTTCTGAGCAATGTGCCTTTTGGTACACAACGGTACACACTGCACAAATAAATATCATCTCCATGATTTATTTCTTACCTTGATTCTCTACTGGCTCACTTTTCTTATCTTCCTGTACACTGACTTTCAACAAGAATAGTAACAACAACACCAATAATACTAACAGTTATTATCATATAATAATAATTATTATTATTATTACTACTACTACTGTTATTATTGCCATTGTTAAATTGAATGTCACAAATCCCCTCTCACTATAAACTTTGATGGCAGGAACAAAATTCTTGCTTCATCTGCCAGCAGCCTCTTAGCATATGACTATGGATGAAGACCACTTCACAACAGATAACTGTTTCAAATCCTAACAGGCTCAACTTTTAAATTTCTTTTGCACCTTTGTTAATCTCAGAACAGGAATACAGCAAGCATAATTTTTTATTTTTTTTATATATATAATATAACGAGTATAATGAAAAGGACTCCCCCATTTCCTCCCATTTCCTTCTGTGATTAATTGAAATGCAGTCCTCTAAGCTTTCACTAATTTGTTCTGAAGCCAGCCATTTCCTCAAACAGCTGCAGAAGATGAAAGTTGTTGATAGGAAGCTGCTAATGCTTTTCTCGCTTTCATTGCTACACACCAGTTAAATCCCCAGATTTGATCCTCTCTCTTGACAGATACCCTGAAGCTACCATGGACGAAAATCACTAGGCTCAACTACATGTCCATATGATCTGTGAGAGGCTTGGTTTGCTTTCTGTGTAACTGTTTGACAGCAGGCTGTGAATGTAGCCACTGAGATGGAGGGAGCAAGGAGTGCAGTGTTTAGCATTTAGGATTGTTGCTTACCATGCTGGTTCAGGGGTCAGTTTTTTCCATCCTTTCCCAGCCTGAGCACTCAAACAGTGGGTAGCTGCTGCCAAGAGGGAGGCTGGTGTGGTTGCATGGACATGAGCAGCATGGAGTCTATTGTTCAACTTGCTTAAAAAATCTGCAGAACGTGTTTATCTGGGGCTCAGGGCAGCATTTAGGTGGTCTGGTGTGGAAGCTGGAGTTGGACTTGATGATCTTTATGGGTCAGCTCCAACTTGGGATATTCTATGATTCTGTGATAGGGAATAATTCTACTGGGGCATTGATTGGGAGATTAATGCTTTCCATTAATACGTGCATGGCAGTACACTTGCTAAACCTATTTGCCTCTTGAAGGCCATGCATGACTGGTCTTCTCGGACAAAGCTCCTGTTCTTTTTTTGGCACTACAGTTAGCTTAACTTTATCTGAGTCATTCACATTCTCCATGTGTCATGCTCCGTGTATACTTGCCAGCAGTTTTAAATCCTAAGACATTTGTGTCACAACTTTCCATACTTTTGTTTTCCCCTTTTCAAATGTAGACATTTTCTTTTTGGGTCCAAATCCCATTTTCCTTTGGTTTATTGCTGTCCTTAGGTTTTGGCTTGTTTGATATGGGGGCTTTGCACTGTTCTGCTGGAGCTAGGAAAGCTCAGCTGCAATTGATCTGGTACTTGACTGATGTACCATGTTCTGTTTCATCAGCTTTCCACACAGCTGACCATAAAATTAAACCTACATTTCTAAAGCTTTCAGACAGCTGTAAGAATTGCCCATTATGCCCATTTATTTGCTGTATGTTTTCTTTTTTTAATTGTATTTTATTTTTTGTGCTGGTCCAGTGTTTTGCATGTCAATGTTGCCATTAGTGAAACATAAAAGGGGCATCTAAGGATCACATAAGCAGGGAGACGTAGACACCAGGCTCTGAAACACGTTTTTTTTTTTCCTGCTTTTGTTTCCACTGGCATTGGCAGTGTTCATAGCTCAATAGAATTTGTAAGAAAATGTCTTCAAAGTGCAGTTCTGTTGCTGCTTGACTGCATTTGTCTATGGGTTTTTTGGCTGTCACTGAGGCATTGACTCAAGAATCGCTGAAAACTAACATTAAATTCTAATGAGCAAGACTTTACCAAGCAGGTATTTAAACAAAGACCAACAAAAACTGCTTTTCTCTCCACTCCAGCTGCTTTTGATCCCATTGAGTACTGCCAATCGGGTTAGAGTCATGCATGACATTCACCATTTCTGATTTGCTGACAGTACTTACCTCACCATACTGCATGCCTTGCATCTTCAATGGATTTACAAAAATGAATTAAAATTCATTGAAGGATTGCTGTCTGGCATGTAGCACTATTCTTCTCACTTACAGTTGGGAAAACCAAGACAAAATATTTGTTTACAATTAGAATTTTTGCTTTTGGCAAATATGAACATATCAACAGTGGAATAAAAGTAGCCACTATAGCATATTCAGCCCACTTTGTACAATGATGAACAGTAGAAAGCAGTTATTTTATTTGGACAACAATTCTTTGATAATGTCTGTCTGTACCCAACTATCTGATAAGCTGGGAGCTGGAGATTCAATGTCACCTTTTATTTTATTTACTTATTATTCTGTCAGCAATACAGGGATCCGGGGATGCGGTTAACAACAATTTGAACTGTTTTTATTAATATGGATTTTCTGCATTAATTAGGGTGCTACAAGGGCATAGCATTTTGACTACTAAAAGCTCAGTTAGGGTGTTCAAGAATTAACTGGGCTAACATGCACTTCTTATCTCTATAGAAATCAGTGGTTACCTGATTGCTTATAAAAAAATCTGGGTCTGTTCAGTCTGGGGAAAAGAAGAATTAAGGGGGATCTGATTAATGTTTATAAATATTTAAAGGGAGGTGGAAGGCAAGCGGTTGAGGCCAGGCTTTTCTTGGTGGTGCATAGCAATAGGACAAGAAGCAATGGCTCAAAATTTGATCACAGAAAGTTCCATAAAATATGTGGAAGATCTCCTTTGTGGTAAGGGTGACAGAGCATTGGAACAAGTTGCCCAGAGAAATTGCGGACTCTCCTTCTATGGAGATATTCAAGACTTGCCTGGACACCTACCTGTGCGATCTATTGTGGGGAACCTTCATTTGCAGGGGGATTGGACCTGATGATCTCTTGAGGTCCCTTCCATCCCCCGCGATTCTGTGATTCTGTGAAAACTTGTGAAATACCTTGGACTGGGATTTTGAGATGCGCTACAAATGATTTTGAGATGCCTTCTGGGTGGAGCTGTCCACCTGCATGTATTTTAGAATGTTTAATGCTCTGTTTTGAATTCAGGCTTGCTACTTCAAAAGAAAATGGCCTGGCAAAGTGATTTAAATAAATAATAAGTCAAATACTGTTATTGAGGGGAGACTGTTACATAACACATATTTTAAAACCCACTGGGTTTAGGTTATGAAACTATTATACTAACTGTAGATAATAATGAAACTATTGTAATTATGACAAAACCACCATTTAAGACTATTTTTGCTACTGCGTATGTACACAACGTAAGTTTTGCCAGAGATTCTCTGTGTAGCTTCTTATGCTATGACTCAACAATATCTTGCCATTCCTTGATGAGTACACACTGACTTTCAACTCCATCTACCATATTTAAACTTTAAAAAGGCTACCAGGTGTATCTGTGAGCATGCCCTCTCAATGCCTTTTTATCAAACCAAGTCAGCATGAAGGAGGAATCGCAGGAATCTTGCTCTCAGCTTCGCTAGCCATTAAAGCTTGACCTGTGACTCTGTAGCATTCCTCATGTCTCCTCTGCAGTCATTCCTTTGCTGCCACAGAAACTACCCATTATTGCTGGTAGCAATGGCCTACTGCTTTGATTGCCTGCCTCGCTGTAGGGGAAAATTATGCACACCGCTCCAGCACAGCTACAAAAAGAATACTTAGTGTTTTCCTTAGACTCTTTTGAGGTTATTAGTCTGGTTGCTAACATAAAATCTCTGGAAATTTCATCATTATTTCTCTTCTCTTAAATAATAAATATCAAACATTAAACCATTTCAAATTTAAAAAAAACCATAATACTCCCATTCCTGAATAGTGAGACCTTGTCCATCATCTTTGATTCAAAGTTTTATTCCCAAGCTTGTCCCTTATCTTGTGTCATATTTTCGCATACTTGTGTGTTACACTTCTTGTATCCTATATAAGGCTGCATGGACATTTACATATCCATTTAATGAATTATTTTTTTTCCATACACATTCTGTTTTCATTAATTATTAAAGTTACTCTAGAAACTCATTTCATGAACACAACCTTATAAATGCTACTGAGAAATAAACCAAAACATGTTATATAATAAATGGGGCCTTGGTAGTGCCAAGATTTTATTTTTTCCTTTGCAAAGTTTGACAAGCAAAGTTTTTTCTAGTTAATAAGAAGCAAACACACACACAGCAAACCTAGCTCCTGCAATATAAATTTAATTTCCTTGGAGCTAAATAAAGACCTAACAAAACTGTTCTTGTTACAATACTGATCTTCAAAGGAGTTTATTTATTTCCTTTTATAGGTCTGGACAGCCTTGAGCTTTCTGTGTTTAGATTAAATCATCTCCAGAATCCCCCCGTTCTTTTTTTGCTGTAAACAACACTGAAATATGAATGACAACTGAAGATTAAAGCTGAACCTTCCAGATCAGTGGGATTAAGAGAGAAGATACTGCTGAGACAAAAGAGCAGCCCTACTCTATACTCCCACGGTCTGGACCCATGCAGGTCTCTGACACTGTGCAAACTGCTGGAGACAAACACCACAGTGCCCTGTTTATTCATTGGAATGAATATCTGTTCAGCCTGCTCTGATGTCTCTGCCAGAGAAAGTCTTTGGGGCAGGAACTGCCTTTTTGTGGCTCTTGGTGAGGTCTCTGTTATTGTAGTGGTACTGAGAACAAGTATGAGTGTGCCACTGCAATCCTACCTTCACATCTCAGCATCATTCTCCCAGTTGGTGAAGTGGATGCTGCTAGAAAGCATAAAGTCACTGGGAAGAGTATTTGTCCTGATCCCACACATGCATGTGCTGGGGAATCTGTATGACCCGGTCAATAAGCCCCTTTATTTTTTTGTCTCTCTTCAAACCAAAAGATCTGCCTGCACTTCCAAATTGCCAAAATTTTGACAAAGATATTTTTGTCCACTACTTTCTCTTTTGTGAATATTTTCTCACACCTGCAGGTTAGTAAAATACATAATCACTGCATCAAGATGAAATTTTGACTAGATACTATCCTAATCTTGTCTTCACAGTATTTAAAAAAAATGTTTAATGGGCCTGTAAAATGTCCATGACAAAAAAAAAAAAAAAGTCAGTGTTTTTCTTAAAAATGCTGTTTTGTTATGCTGATGCTGAGACTAAGCAAGAGAAAGGAAGCCAGTATTATCTTTTGCAAGAGTGACAGTAATTGTCTGGTGGAGAAGTGATGGAGCATGATACTCTACGGACACTGGAGGTTATGTAGCAAGGGAGAATATAGTCGTTGAGGTCAGTAAGTTTAGAAGGGAAGCTAGCACCAGATCACTTGTTTCCATTGCCACTAAAAGCTCAACTGTTTACCTAAAGCAGACCATCTGGCTAGACTGCTTGCAAACTTAATTTTCACAATCTGATAGAAAATGTTACTCAGTGTAATGCCAAAGCCTATCATTATATTGATTGTTCCTGTGAAGTCACTTGAGAGACTAGCTGAGATTGTCTTTGATGGATGAGCAATGGTTTGTAATCCAAGATCTACATTCCCTCTCAGGTTTGAAAACCTCAGTAGCAAAATACCCCTGGAAGCTGTTGCAGATTAATATTAGAAAGGAAATTACAGTATAACACAATATTACGATGTATACTGCAATATCCTCATATTGCCACTGTTGGCTGTTAGGATGTTGTCATTGCTGTTTCTTCCAGTGAGGAATAATTGTCTGGACCAAGCTACTGCCTTTATATTTCAGATATAAAACTCCCACCTTAAGATCTCCCTTGTGTAGTCCTAGAATTTTCCAGCCCACTCCTAGACTCTCAAGGCTGAACAACATTTTCCATGACCAACTCCCCTGTAAAACTGAATAACCGAATACACATGGAAAGCAATCACTGAAAGGGTGTGAGCAGGCCTGAGAAATGGCTGCTGTACCTTGCAGTGAAGTATTGAATAGAGGAATTTATGCCTATGTCTGTTGTCAGTGCTGTGTGCAGTACTTGAAATGATATATGTACACATGCTCTTGGCTCATATGGGGAACACCCATCCTGCATGTGCATGAAGTGGTGAACTGGGGGATAAAGGAAAGCCTCACTATCTGCCCAGCCCTGGTACCAGCTGAAGGGAAGAGTGTCATTCTGAGGACTCTTATCCTTATCCTCCTGTGGTAATGGTAGCTTGGCACGGAGCTGCTGCAGCAGTGCACCTTCCCCACCGAGTGGCTCTCTAGGAAGTATCAGAAAGTTTTTGACCTTGGATATCCCTCTGCTGATTACCCCTCAAATGTGGTCTGAATACTGGCACAGACTCAACATGCTTGCTGATATGAATATGTGCCCTCATGAGTACAAAAGAGCAAGTAGAGCAGACCACACGCCCTTTGGCACGTATGCTGGCTGCTATCTCCCAAGCTTGGCTGCCCAGAAAAAGTGCCTTGGAATTCCCGCAGTGGCTGAGGCCAGGCCAGGGTGTGGGCAGCCTCCATCATAACACCCGGCTCAAGACTTCTCCTCTGCCAGTAACAGGAACAAAATAATCACATTTAAATAAATCCCTGATGGAACACAGGTCACACAAAATGACCTGCTTGCATGCTTTCACTAAATCACTTTTCATACAAGTATAATAACTGAATAACTCAATAATAAATAAGCAGGATTGTTAGGAGTTAACACAAAGTAAAACAATGTTTATCAGGAAAGCTAAGATCGATTATGCACTAAACTCTCCTTAGGAAAAAGATCTCCATGAAGAGGGAAGTTACATCTTCTTTTGAAGTGAAGATGATTGGTTATAAATGCATTTAGATATTTTTGGAACATGTTCTGGTAAACACAAGATAAGCTGCATTAATTTATACTGGATAGCTGTTTAGTTGTTAAATAAATATTCCAGTTAAATTAAGATGAAGTCTGGTGAAAACATGCTCTACATAGACTTCATACAGAGCCCAGTCATTGGGGAACTCTGTCTGCCATTGCGCTGTGATGAAAACTGGTCAGAAGAAACAGAAAACACACATTAAGACTATGCCTTGTTGAGAGTTCTCTGCTTAAGAGAGCAGGTTAATGAGGACCTCTGTGGTATTTCAGGACCTGAAAAGAACATGATGCCCACTGAATAGTTTTTAAGTTATTTATAATGTGCATTAAAAGGAACTAATTCTCCTAAGATTACACTGGTGTGTGAAGAATTCTGTTCCCTAAAAGCCCAAAGACATTTCTTTTAATGAAAGTGATGATTAATTTATATAGACAGAATCAATTTAAAACACTTTCATTTCCATTTGTCATTATTACTGTCACAAGTAGCTGATCTGCAGTATTGAAAAGCGAATAAAGGCGAACATCTCCACCAAGCTTGTCACTAATTTATACCATTATATTAAACATGTTTTGCAGGTTGTCTTCTTGTTAATCTCTTCTTATAATTGCAGAAATAGTTGTATCTGCCCCCCTTTGCACAGTACTTTCAGATCCAGTGGTGGAAGTACTGTAAAAGCATTAATTATTATCTTACTAGTGGCAAGCATATTAAAAATTACTTCAAATATTGCATGAAGGAAATGCTTCCAAATCTGAATGTAATTTTTATTGCATCCCGACCATATTATGCAGGCAATAATGTATCTGTAATAAAGCTGAAACACACTACTCTTTTTGTATTAGATGTAACTTTGCAATTAGTTCCATGGGATAGCTCAAGAGACAAGACAGACCAATAACAGTATTTAGCAGTTTCATTCTTAGTGTTGATGATGGTTCGAACATTACTAATCTGAATTTACAACCATCTCCCGAGAATACAGACTGGACAAAAGGATGTTGTACCTTCCCTGGAGAGGTCTTCTCCTTCTACTCACCTCGCCAGAACCTTTGCCCCATGGTGGGGGCTGTGGAAGCCACATACCCCCTTGTGAAATGGACTGCTTTCTTATTCTAGGGCTGAAAAGCAGGAAAAGTTGGATTCAGATTGGAAACTTTTTGGAAAGGCAAAGTTAGTTACAAGGAAGGTTTCAATGTGATAACCCAGAGGAGGAAATCATATCAGTGTGAGCAAGAGCTAGAATAAACAAGTCACTACAAATACTTCTTTCCTCTTTAATAAATATTTGACTAAGGTCATCGGCCTCGCCTGAAGTGGATGCTATCTCCAGACAATTAGAAGAAAAGGAGGTTATCAGGAGTAGTCAGCATGGGTTCATCAGGGGGAGGTCATGCTTGACCAACCTGGTAGCCTTCTATGATGTTGTCACTGGCTGGGTGGATGGGGGGAGAGCAGTGGATGTAGTCTACCTTGATTTCAGCAAGGCATTTGATACTGTCTCCCACAACATCCTTATAACAAAGCTGAGGAAGTGTGGGATAGATGAGTGGACAATGACGTGGGTTGAGAACTGGCTGACTGGCAGAGCACAGAGGGTCGTCATTGGTGGTGCAGAGTCCAATTGGAGACCTGTAACTAGCGGTGTTCCCCAGGAGTCGGTGCTGGGTCCAGTCTTGTTCAACATCTTTATCAATGACCTTGATGAGGGGATAGTGGCCACCCTCAGCAAGTTTGCTGATGATACGAAGTTGGGAGGATTGGCTGACATGCCTGAAGGCTGTGCTGCCATTCAGCGAGACCTGGACAGGCTGGAGAGCTGAGCAGTAAGAAACCAGATGAGGTTTAACAAAAGCAAGTGTAGAGTCTTGCACCTGCGAAGGAATAATTGCATGCACCAGTACAGGTTGGGGGATGACCTGCTGGAGAGGAGCTCTGCAGAGAGGGACCTGGGTGTCCTGGTGGACGACAGGATGGCCATAAGCCAGCAGTGTGCCCTTGTGGCCAAAAAGGCCAATGGCATTCTGGGGTGCATTCAAAAGAGCGTGGCCAGCAGGTTGAGGGAGGTGATCCTCCCCCTCTACTCTGCCCTGGTAAGGCCTCATCTGGAGTACTGTGTCCAGTTCTGGGCTCCCCAGTACAAAAAAGACAGGGATCTCTTGGAAAGAGTCCAGCAGAGGGCCACAAAGATGGTGAAGGGCCTGGAGCATCTCCCCTGTGAAGAAAGGCTAAGTGAACTGAGTCTGTTTAGCCTTGAGAAAAGAAGACTAGGAGGGGACCTGATCCAGGTCTGTAAATATCTAAGGTGTGGGGGGCAAGGCCAGACTCTTTTCAGCAGTGTGTGGAGACAGAACAAGGGGAAACGGCCAGAAACTGGAGCATAGGAAGTTCTGCACCAATGTGCGCAAGAACTTCTTTACGGTGAGGGTGACGGAGCACTGGAACAGGCTGCCCAGGGAGGTTGTGGAGTCTCCTTCTCTGGAGATATTCAAGACCCGCCTGGATGCCCACCTGTGCGACCTGGTGTAGGGAACCTGCTTTGGCAGGGTGGCAGGGGGGTTGGACTCGATGATCTGTGGAGGTCCCTTCCAACCCCTACGATTCTGTGATTCTGTGATTCTGTGATCATTTACAAGGAAACTGTTGGGATTCCTGGTAGCTAAAAACTACAACAGCTTAGTTTTCCTGGCAGTGCTACTGGAGCACTCATTTCTAAAACCCTTATCTGTACAGTGTTCTGCATAGTCAAGTATTTCATAGAAAATGTGGCAAACTTTTTGTAACTCTATATATGAGGGAAGGAGAGACACATATTTAGTCCTAAAGGCCAAAGAAAATGTGGCACAAATTGTTTAGTTGTCAAGAAGCCAATGTGTTTAGTAGTTTTCTCATCTCAAACTGGGTCCTGTACACCCGCCATAAAAAGGACTCAGACATCTCTAGAGTTTGCAGCTTAAAATGCTACCACCATTCATTACAGCAGAGTACAATTTTGAGATCAAATTTTCATGTCCTAAAATGTGCTTGGTGTCACAACCACTACCCTGCCAGATGCAGCAATTCCCATTGACTCTGGCTTTGCTACGGGTGTTGATGTTCACAAATCTCCAGCTGCCCTAGACGAGTCATGGGAACCAAGTAGGCAAACTCCCAAAATGTGAAAGAATATCTGAAAATATACAACTGCCAACTTTCACCAGGTAGTGCATACCACAGACACTGGTATATTATTCTTACGGCCTCCAAGTAATGGCAGGAAGCCCACAACTGTGCTGTTTTGCTGCTTGAGCCACCAATAATAAACATACTGAAAAATGAAAACCTGTAAATTGATATATAGAGAGGTATGGACTTAGTTTTCTTTTAAATAAAATCAAAATATACACTAGAATCAACTTCTACAACACCATGACACATGTATGGAGCTGAATTCTTAGGAGAAACAAGCTTTCTCAAGCATTCTTCTGCTGTTATATTTCTTCTCGTATAATTTTTCATCTTATTCTCAATATCACAGAATCACAGAATTACAGAATCATAGGGACCTCTGGAGAATGTTCCTGTGCAACCAAAAACAAGAGTAAAGCCTTTCTGTGGCTAATCTAGTGACCATAAATTCTCAGACCATATCGAAAGCTTGTGTGACCTCATGGATAAAGTGTTTGCTTCATATTTTGAAGGTCATAAATTCAAATCCTGTTAATAGTCTCCCTTTGTGAGATGTCTCCTAGCTTATTTTCAGCAGCGTAATTGAACACTAGGTCAGTTAATTGTTACTGAATTTTTCCAGCAACAACAAAAAGGGAAAGCTATCCACTAAAAACAACTTAGAAAGTAATACTTACAAAATGATTAGCAATTTAAACAGTCCAATTAAATGATGCAATTAAATTTAAGTAGATTCCTCATTAGAGTAATTTTCTGTACTCATAACTGTATAAAACTCTTATAAAGCTCTTTGGGAACTGGGAATTCTGAAGCACGTCCATGAAAATATGTGCTATGATTGGGGCTCACGTGTTTGTATCTGATGAAAGAATTTAGGTATGGGAATTCATAAACATACATATGGGAGATCTCGATCAGAAAGTATGATCCATTCTCTCTAATATTATTTTGTTTAGCTTATTGAAAGTTATAACACAGGTCTATCCTGGGTTTATTTGAAAGAACTGCCCTGTTCCATACCATAAGAGCAAATGACACCTTGCTATGAACTAATATTTCTAGGATACAAGAAAACATGATATAAATAAAAATAGATATCTGTAGGATTTTGCATTTGAACACTAAAATTAATGTGCCGCTTCATTGCATCACTCTTTTACATGGAAATACTTTGCCTCTTCTGTCTTGTGAGACCATACACTTGTTTCTCAGAGCTCAATGGTGATGCTCTTTCTTTACATTGAATAACACTTGAAAAAATCATTAAAAAAAGCAGGGAAAAAGATTATGATAAATGTACAGCCATGTGTTAGTAAATTAGTCTGGGCCTTTCGGTTATATTTTAGGATATTAAGGAGATTCATAATTATTAATTGTGCATTATTTCCTAATACCTTCTTTGTTTATAAGTGTTGGATAGATACCATGATGCCAGACACATGGCAGTGACTAACTGAGTCTTTCCTTGGAAAGCTTGTCCAGAGGATCCAAGCATGACCTGTCTAGCCACAGGCTGCAATTTCTGGGAGATCCAGATAAGGCTCTGCCTTCACTACCAGGTGTGTGCCAAGAGCAAACAGAAAGCTGGTGCACGAAGTCTGGCATTACTCCAGAGGACTGTGACTCTGCTGGTAATGCATGGGAGTGGAAAGGATGTGATGCTTTTGCTGTTCTCCCGTTGTGAGGAGCTGCAGGCAACCATGAGGCCTCCCCTCAGTCTCATCTTCTCTGGGCTGAACAAACCAAGGTTCCTCAGCCACTCCTCGTGTATCTTGCCCTGTAGACCCTTTCCCATCTTCATAGCCATCCTTTGGCACCCAAAACTACACACAGTGCTTGAGATGAGACCACACCTGCACAGAGCAGAGTTAAAGGATATCTCTGTCTCCATATTGCAACAGGGAGGAGATTTACCTCATTCTTTCTTCTTCCAATTGGTAGTGTGCCTTTCATATTAGCCCACAAAAATCATTATCACGTGCTCAGCAAAACTCCTGTGTAAAAGCATAGAGTCTTCTGTTTAAAATATAGGTTTTGATGTGCTACATCTATCTTAACAAAATGAAAATTAAAAAAAAAGTAAGAAATGTCATGAGTTAAAAAAAAAAACAACATTCTTTCCAGAGGTGACTTTCAAGCTAAAGCTAGGACAATTTTTCTGGAAACTCACTTCACATCATTTCTCACATATTAAGACCTAAGTTGAAAAATGTGTTTTAATTATTTTGTGTGGGTTAAGTTAAAAGACTTTAAACTTTGTCTTTATTTTCTACAGATATCCATTAGAAATTACCTTTGTGTAATATGCAGTAAGAGAAACAGAGCACCAGCAATATGGGGCTCAAACTCAGCATGGACTTCAACACTGAGGGGAGAAGGCATCAACTTTTCCATGTTGAAGGAACCCCACAAAACTCCCTGGCAAGGTTTGTGTAAATTACTCGTACACGTGTTTTGCAAATTAAAGATGTCAGTAACAGATATAAATAGAGGAGAGAAAGCAGCAGTTAATGCTAGTAATTCTCAATTTTGTTCATTGTTCCACAGGGGAGGATTTACTTTCCCAGTCTGTGATCTCATTAAAAAAATGTGAAAATACTCAGTTGTTATCTCTATCATATACAATAATGGCAGAGGCAGGAAAGAGAGTTGCTGTAAGGTCTGCTTTTTCTTTTCAGAGGTGAAAGTGGGTCTGTGTTGTAGTCTAAGTTTACCTTCCTGAAGGGCTTCAAACAGAGGACCTCCCTCCAAACTGCTGGCTAGCACAGCAGTCTGGATTGATCTTATGCATACACAAGAGTATGAAAAAACACTTTAAAATTGATCAGTGATGAAGAATTCATCAGGCTGAGCTGATCTATAGACATATTGAGTTTTTGATTTGTGATCCAGAAGTAACAGCAGGAAAACACAGATAGCCCAAGGACAGCGAATGGCACTTCAGAGAGCTCTCTTGGAAGGCAAGAGCTTTTTTTGCACACCTCTGTAAACTGCCATATGCAAATCTGCAGTCAGTAAAGGTAACTTCAGTGTTACATTTTCACTGCAAATCTTAAAGCGCCTTTTGCATCCCCAGAGGTATCAGACACATCCTGTGCATTTGATGAAAATTCATTTAGTTTGTGAGTTAACAAGCTTTCTTATCTTTTAGACTTAATTAACATGTAGTTTTATCAGTGACTAAGTTATTTGCAAAATCCACACACTCGCAAATTTTAATTTACAGCACATTATTTATCAAATAAATTTTCTTTTTCCTTTATGTAAATGAGTGCCGTATGATTGCTTTTTTGTCCAGAACATGTTTTAAGTGGCAGAAATTAAAGATGATAGGCTAATAGCTGAACAGAACAGAATACAAGCTGGGAAAAATTACTCATCTGGCTGCCTAATTGGACATTCAATTAAGAAAATGGTTGTTTTTTTTTTTTTTTGTCCTTTTATTTTTATCCTTTTTTCTTTTGTTCTCTAAACCAAAATTCAAAGAGGTTAAAGGAAGAAATTTTAGAAAACTCAGAACACAAGCATATTATATATACAGAAATCTTTTAAAATTCATCTGTGTTTCTTTAATCTTGATGTGGATGATCGTGACTGGGGTTAATGAATTTGTCAGGCACTTGAAAAAAGAAAATACATAATCTGAGAAAAAAACATCCTGGCCCTAGTCCCCCCACCTCCAGAAAATGCAAGTAAAATCTAGAGCAGCTGCACTATGTTATGAAGTAAAAGTCTCAATATTGGTCCTATCAAAACCAATTATTACAGTCCTCTATCAAACTATGGCTATGATTATGACCCTCTGAAAATAAATTTATTTGCCATTTTACATAATCTGTGTACATTTGTGAATTTGGTATAAATCTGCTGATTGGTTTCAAATAATTACAAAAAGTTAATTAGACTGAGCAGTTGAAAAAAGCAATTATCACCCCACAGCTCTCTGCA
>JACDJE010000044.1:655594-753972 GCA_016647715.1 Pavo muticus
AGAAAAATAGCAGCAAATTGGAGTTTCTAGCATATCTACCATAAAATGAAAGAAAGCACGCTGAAAAAAATATGCTGCAATGAAAAGAATTGCACATATACTCAAAGGTGGTAGCAATACTTTATTGTAGATGTTATTTACTCTGTATCCAGTAGTACTTTTGGCAGCCAATAAAAGCAAAGAAAAAATGAACCGGTTGGTGTGGGATGCAATAAATGGAAGCTATGAAAAAATTGCTTGTGAAAACAATCACCATACTCATATGAATAAAATTAGAGATATTAAGTTTGATCCCAGACAAACACCTTGCTTTAAAAACACTGAAGTGAATAAATGCAAGGCATTAAAAATGCCTTCTGACTATAGTCAGAAGTAGAATCAGCTTCTTTGTGACTTTCATGGACTTTTAACCTTCAGTTTCCCATTTCCTATATTTCTGTCACAAAATAAATACCAACTTCATGGTCACTTATACGTAACAATTCTGACAATCTTTGGCATGTACTACTAAAGGCGAAAGGAAACAGGTTCTTAACACCTTAAGAACTGAGCCAACAACACCCTGTGAAAACACAAAGAATAGTTAAGTATGAAGGAAGAGTAAAAATGGAAAACAAGCTCATGGAGACAGAGAGAAGTCAATCATGCAAGACAATGAATCCACTTTGGAAAGAGGAGAACCTATGAAGTCTCACAGGGCTGGAGGCAGTACTAAAACAACAGCATGAGCAAGGCCATAGGAAAGGAGAAACAAAACAAAACGATTAAACCCAGTGCTTTATATTTTGACCTTCCTTTAATCCAGCAACATGCCAATCATCAGCAACATTGTTTTTAAAAGACTCAGGAAAACTTTAAAATCTGATGTGCATTGATAAGCAACAACCTTTTAAAGTGAGCCTGAACTAACAATTTAAAGCAAAAGAATAGCGGGGACCAAATTAAAATTCTGGAAAGGTTGTTAGGTTAGGTCAATGAGTTTACCAGCATCTAGAAAATGAGCAGCTTTCAGATATCTTTTGCAACACAAGAAGTCCACAGAATGCGATACCATACTCTCCTAGGAGACTGAAAAAGGGCTTCCACCCACTCCTCCACAAGGTTTCAGATGTTGTATTTAGTGATGATTTTTTGCAGAATAACAACCTTATGAAGAACAAAATTTTCCTGTCTGACAGCTGCAACCTTTACACTAATATACAGATTCCTCTTTCCGTTTGCTTCCTTTCTACACAAAAAAGACTCAGGTACAGAGCAGCGGAAGGGGCTGCTATTGCTGCTGGATTTTTCCTGCCTTTGTAGAGTTGTTTTGACAAGAGAAGTCGTGTTCTCCTGACATTTCTGTAGCCTGCAATTTCTCCCATAGGTCTGCTTCTTCACATCAGCCTAGAAATCTAGGAAAAAAACATAGACGGGCTTGAAGCAAGTTTCTGATGACAAATGCTTGAACTGCTGCATCTGGCTGCATTCAGTTACATGTGGGTATCGGAGACTGTTTCTAGGTCCTTGAAATTCTTATCTACTTGTCTGTCCCATCTCAGAGCCCAGCTGTAAATGACACAGAAGATAATTCATTGCAACTGGAAAATCAATGTAAAGCCATAAAGTAAAGCTGTTTTACTAATATGGGTACAGCTCTAGAGGGCCTCTAGAAGTGACAAAAAGACTGTACCAAAATAGCTCAGAAGCCTTTGGGTTCATGGATTACCTCTCATTATGTAAAATTAGCAAACCTAACAGTAAATCACTCCATTCTGAGCCCTGGTCTAGGTAGATATATACCATAAGCACATCTAAATCCAGCATTCTCTTGGATTTGTCAAATAACTCTTTCAAGGATATTGCTCATGGCAGTAGAAGTTAAAAGTATTTGATGTTTGAAGCCTATCTAGTTGTCTATCTTTCTATTCTCCTATTGCATTACCATGGGGAAGGGCGCTCTGCATTCAGAGGATAGTGTGGAGACAGGAGTTAGACTCAATGATTCCCATGGATCTTTCCAACTCAGGATATTCTATATTGCATGATAACTAGAAACCTGATTTCTTTTAATTTTCTCAGTAAAACTATGATGTTTTATTTCAATGGGACTACAAAGTCTATAAACAAGTAGAGTTCTCTTAAACTGAGATTACCACCTGTTAAGAAACAATATAACCACAATACCTGAGAAACTCCACCCTAGAAACTAACAGAGGAGAAAAAAATAAACACAAAGCCTGCTCTTATAGAAGAAATACTAAGTCATGGCTTCAAAATAGTGATTGAGCAGCTGGTGGGAAGGCAGGGACAACCCAGGGGAGCTCAGGTGCGTGCAATGCATCTGAGTGACCGGAAGGGGTGGAGCCAGGATCCATTCCTTCCCAGATCTCATTTAAGGGTTGGTAGTGGAGGCAAGAGTGCCTTGCTTGAGATCCCTGCCTACTTGAGGCATTCTAAGGGTAGGCAGGTTTTTTCCTTTATTTCTGTGTCCTTGGCTGTTGCATTTGAGTACATTCTTGCTCATTGAAGCCTAGGGTTTTGCTGCTCTGCTATCATTGCTGTGTTTTGCATCGCATTACAGCTCTGGACTCTCCTTTTAAGAATTTTAATGCTTCACCCACCAACCCAGGTGAAGGGCATATAGTCTGGAGTCTCCTTGCAGGTGTTGTGATACATATATAGTGCACTTTGGACCGATAAGAAAAGAGTAATTCTTGTGAGGATGAGGCAGAGTGAATGGAGAAGCTCTAGTATGTAGTTATGATTAGAAGGATTGGATGCCCAGTGAATTTCTTCTGTTTTAATAAGAAAATCTGGAAAAACAGGGTTTATGAAATAATTTGATTTCTAGTTTTCTTTCTCATAGCAGAACTAGTTTTAAAAGTATTTTTTTATATGTGATTGTGAGAATGAAATCTGTTCTATCTAATGTAGACTCTCTTATGGCTACCTTCAAGGGGAAAAAAATGCAAAGAAAAGATGAAGATAGTGGTAGCAAAAGCAAGGTAAGACTAATAAGCTGTGCAACTCTTAATTTTCTGGCTGATTTGTGCTAGGAGACTTTTGTGCATGGTCTGGGGACTGTTCTATGTATGCGTTCAGTGTTTGTTTTGCCTACCATAACTATTCTTGGGCTATGTAGTGATTAAGTTTGCAGCTGAGAAGTAAGAAGTTAAATGCAGGATTTAATTGATGTAGGGAGAAGTTATAATATTTCTTTATTTCTATGCTACTCATTCTAGTATTAAACAACAAAACAGCTTCTGTAAACCAAGACATAAGCTCAAAGAAATACATGAAGAGAAAGCAGTTATTGTATATGTAAATGTTTTTTATATTCTGTGCATAGTAAATGTTTTTTCTCTGATCTGAAGCAAGTATGGAATAGAAAGAAAACTGTTAGGAAGGGCTATGTCATTAAAGCTCTATTTTTTTTGTTAAGCTTTCATACAAACATGCCAGAAATTCATTGAAGTTCAAATGTTTCTTTGTGAACGGAGTGACTAAATTACAATTTAAAGTATGTGAACCATCTGCATTGAGAGTTATAGTACTGTGCTGGGGAAATTGATGATGAGTTTTGTATTAAGTAATAATATGAATTCTGCTGAAGCTCTGTCTACCATCTAGTCCCTTCAACATTCTCTATTAGTAGAGCATTCTCCTTAGCCGTGTCTAACTCTTATTAGAATATTATACTTGCATGTCTCCATAATTGCTTTGAAGGCCTTATAGAAGTGAAATGTAATTCATTTTACCTTGTGTATCCATTTCCTAAATTCATAGCTGAAACTAAAAGAATGTAAAAGGCATACTGCTTTGTGAACTTGCAGGAGAAACTTCAAATGAGGAAGACAAATCAGGCTGGAGACACTTCAAAACAAAAGTCCTTACCAGGCTTTCACTATTATGCTTGTAGTAAACAAGTGACAGTGTAACAGCTAAACTTAGTCTCTGGGAGTCTCTGGTACTTTGGTAATTTTTGGTGCTTTTTGACCTAAGGATCTGTAAGGTTATAGCAACTGTACCAGGAAAGGATAGCTGACTAAATCTGTCGGATTAAATTCATGTGCTGTGGTTTGCTTAAGCAGAAGAGGTTTTTTCTTCCCCATTAAAACCAACATACAGCAGTACTTCTGCTTTCCCTGACTTCAAGACTAGAACAGCCTTGAAGATCAGTGGGATCAGTGTGGCTGCTTGAAGGTTATGTTATGGATGCTGCAAATACCCCTGCTTACAGAGGCATTTTTCCGGAAGTGACCAAGAAAGAGAATGTGCTTGCCTCCAGCTCTCACTAATGGGCTACAAAACTTCAATCTTGAGGAGGAAATACTTTCGATTTGCTCATTTGTCAGATAATAGCATTCTCCTTTTATTCACTTTGCTTAGTGCCAGGACAGAGGATTTAATTTGATATAATGGGGGTCCAGTGGTATGTTGATGGGTAATACTATAATGTAGTTTCCTGCTACCACTTCATCCTGCTGCAATTTGCACAGCTGATGGGTTTCAGCAGAGTTTCAAGCTAATATGAGGAGGCTGGGGTAGAAGGGATGTGAACCAAAGGATCATCAGGGGCTCTTATAGAGGGGGAGAAGTTATTAAATAGGAGCATTCTCTGAAAGGAGTGATCAAAAAGTGGTAATGAAGGGGGATATGCCTTCTATGTATTCTAAGAAAGAAGTAGGAAAAGTGGATATAACTTAAGCATTTTGAGCTATGCAGTTCCAACTCTTGTTAAATCAGAAATGCAGGCTAAATTGGTACTTAACAAAATAGTTCAATTCAATTTCTCTGCTGAATTTTGCCTGTAAGAATGACTATAAGACTTTATCTTGTTCAGTAAAGAAACAAAGAGGTAAACTCTTGATTGTTTTATATTGTATGTGTTTTGGAGGAGTGAGCTTCCTGAAGGAACAATGTTTCTTCCTGGACTGCAACATTAAAAATAAACAAAAAACCCCACCTAACTTATTTTCACTTACATTCCTGAAAAACTGAGTGCATTTAGAAGAAGACTTAGGTTTGTTTTGATAGCTGATGTCAGTATAGTTTAAAAACTAAAACATATTAGTCATAGCTCTAGAAAACACATCACAGCAGAGCACTACAGAAAAGGGAACTAATCTAGCTTATGCAGGAATGAGAATTTTCTTTTGTCCAATACTGCTTAGGAGGAATAGCTACTGCTTGTTACCTTAATTATTCACAGCTAAGTTCCCTTACCTTAAATTTAAGGGGAATTCAGAACTGTTCTCTGAGAGTATAGTCACTTGGTGCAATCCAAATGTCACCAAGGCTGCCCTGAGAGATCCCTGTTGTTGTATCCATCAGGACTCCTGAGTCTTTCCAAAATGAAAGATTTTACAGGCTGTATGTAAAGTTTTATAAAGCTAAGTGTTTTCATTAAAATATATATTGGAGGCATAACTAACTGGTGCAGAGCTTAAACTCTGGATCAAATTTGTGTTATGCAATAGTTACTGGGAGGTTTGAAGAATCAAGGAATATAACATGAAAGCAATCCTATGTGACTAGCTCTGTCTCAGCTGTGAAGACTACACCTGGATGCAGACTTGCTCTCAATTCAAAACCTGTGCAAAAGATAAATGATACGTGAGCCAGCTTTCATCCGACAAGTACACTGAGTAAAATAAGTCATGAGCAGAGCTTCACTGAACAAGAAAATTGCCATAAAATATTGCAGGTCTATGAAATCTACTAAGAGTAATGCATTTCTAGACTAGTTTCTGCAGTGCTACTGATAATAGGCAACTCCAGTATTTTTCATTTTGAGGGAATTCCTGTTGTCTATATTAGTTGAGGACCATGATTCTATGTGCCTGAGCAGCCATGCTGTTCTTCAAAATACAGACACTCCTGAAAAGTACTTTTGGAGTAGATTTGTAAACAAAATGTGCTTTATGGAAAGATTAAAGTATGGTTGTACTGAAAAGCTGAAGTAGATAAGTCCTTATAGTCAAAACAACCTACCATGTAGGCATGCATAAGTTGGGGGAGTATAGTAGTTATTGCTTCCTAGTAGAAGTATGTTAGCATGAGAGTGTATGAGTTCAGTAGTTTATTAATTACACCTGATGATTCATCCTTTTGTATGCATTAGAAATATTTAAGTGACAATTTCCTTATGTTTGAGTAAATATTTCCTAGTACTGGGTGTGTAGAGTAAGTCCCACTAGTGCTATTTATTTTGCTACAGCAGTGCTAAATCTGCATTTTATCCATTCTCAGACCTGTGCTACAGAATATTTATTATTAAACAGAATTAATTAAAAATACATTGAACTGGCCATTCTAAATCCTCTTTCCTATTTTAAGGGATCTTGATGCTGATCTTCAGTGTGAAATACAGCAGTGGACCCATTTTTAATGAAATGCATTTTGTCTTGAAGTAATACACTTTCCATAGCTCACTGAGATTATCTTACATAATTTGCATAATAAATGATGTGTATTCCAACTATGCTCAAGGACTGTTGGCAGATGGAAGTTTGATTTGTAAGACATCTTTATTTTTATCTACTTAGACTTCAGTTGTTATCTGAGCAGGGTCCCTGTATATGATATACTTAGTTCTTGCATTTCAACAGTTTTTTGAGTAAAAGCTGGAATGCAATATAGCTTTACTTGATAAAGAACAGACCATGCTAATTTTGGAAGATGATTTCTATGTTGAATATTCAGCATAGTATCAAATAATACAAAGATCAGTTAAAAAAAATAGTGGAAGGGAAGAGAACTCACGAGGCCAGCTCATGAACTCAGTTCATATTTTATGAATCTCACAGAAATGCAAGGTACAGACAAATGAAGATACTTAGTCTACTGTCTAGGTTTAAAAGTATTTTCTATATCCTGGTTAGGTTTTTGTACATGTGCCTGTGTTACATCTTCCTGTGGAGCCCACTCAGGGCTGGAACATGCATTTGTAGTGCAGTGCTGTTATACCAATTTTTGATTGAGGTCATTATTGCACCTGCATGGGGAGACTGACATCAAAGGCAATACATGAAAGGGAGAGAAAACAGTAAATTCAGGGATTTGATTATTCGTGTAAATTATCTTAGATTTGGCATCTCTCTTTGATGTAGCTGGCACAGCAAAAGGTTGGGAGGTCACACTTTAAAATATAAACTGCTTTCCATATCCTCCACAGTCCTCCTCTAGAGCAAGGTTTTGGTGCAGTGCAATCCCACTGCCTTACATTTTCTCTCCTTTTCAAAGTTTCCCTGTGTAGTGGTTGCTCATTCATTACTTAATGGATCTGATGGTGAGAGTAGTATCAGATGATGCTGTAAATCCCAGTCTCTGTTTTGGTTACTGAAATCTTCAAATATGGTTTTATAAGAGGGCATGTCAATAAAGCTGAAATCTGCCTCTTAAGATTTTTTTTTAATTAATCTAGAAATATTGCAAATGGAAGTGATGACAGACCCTCACTGGAGACAGCAATCCCAAGAAGTGCTCACTGTAGCTGAGACTCCTCTGATTCCTAGTCTCCTCCATAGTAGATCAGGAATGTTTTGTGTTAATGAATGGTGAAGTCAACTAGTGTTCAGAAACTTAAAAAGCATTTATTTTCATCATACTTGATCGGTATAGCCTTAAAGTAATTGTTTAAGCTCATTAGCTGCTGTAGTGTTATAGGATACTATTATAATTTCCACCAAAGAGCATGAAGCTTTGTATAAAGATCTCAATTGAATGAACTTAGTAAATGCTCACATTAACCACATGCCACCATAGGATTCATTGCCTGACTTAATAAGTTCACTGCAAATGGCTGATTTGCAATGCTTGCATCTCATGTATGGCATGAAGCACACATGGCCAAAACAAGTCTGTTATGGGAACCTTGTTAAGCAATGATTCCATGTTACAATTCAGGCATACTTTGTGCTCATTCCTGCAAAATGCTGCTTGTAAAAGAGATTTTGGTGAAGTTAGGAGAAATTTTTAGTGAAAAGTCTCTGACATCAGTATTTTTAAGTTGTGATGTTATTCTTGCATCACATTTCATTACACAAAGAAAAAAACTAAGTTACATTTTTTTGAACTGAAATATATTTCAAATAGTTTCAAGGCCATTCTCTTCAAGGCCCTTCTGTCATTTTTGCACTTGGTATAGTGATGAAAGTACCTCAGCTGTGAACTTGAAGGAATGAAGATATTCCTAAAGTGGAGGTTCTTAGCACTTCTGTCATTATTATTTTGTCGTTATTATTCAGTAGGTACCAGTGAAATACTAATGACCCCTTTGGGGAAGCAGTATTTCTAAGCTCAATTGTTTAACAATTGAAAAAAATATGCATAGATGAACAGGCAAATTACCCACAGGATATCATGAATTAATTTATCCCATGGGGATGTTCAGTGGATTAATTAGTAATGCTTGGTGAAATAGTCACAATTAATGTACTTTATTAGCTTAAATTTTTTTCCCTCCCTCCCCCCATGAAATTGTCTATAGATTTTTAAAGATGTGTGTAATTGGGATAACAGTCCATCTGGATTTAAAATGCTTATTCAGCGAAGCAACTTTCCTGTCTGCTCTGTGTCATAGAGATTGTGCAGACTGCAGTCCTGAAATGCTGCTGAAAATATATTCCATCATTTCTTTCTCTGCCTTCTGAGTTAGGCACTTAACAGTGGGAGCCCATCTGAATTAATAACATCTCAGTGTGCCTGGCTCCAGGACATGCCAGTATATTGCCCTCTCTATGAAAGAGGATGGTTGTTCACTCAACCTGCAGAGTTGGTTGTATAATGTTCTAACCCATTTCTTGTGCACATTTTTTTTTTGTCAGTGGGAAGTAATGATGAACTTTAATAGGTTGTGCATCTGAAAGTTAATTTTACTATTAAGTATAAGTGATCAGCTGTGGCGTGGCCAATTTAACTCAGTGAGGATGGAGAAAATTGATTACTTCAAGAAAAAAAAAAAAAAAAAGCTGAGGTAATATTTTCCTCTGCTATTGATGGAAATATCTGATCTTTCAGATCAGGCTATTAGCAATTTAGACATACTGTAAAGTTACAAACTAGAATTCCAGGCAGATGTGGGAGCAAACTGATTTCCTATCCCATAATAATGCATTATTACTTAAAAAGAAAAACTTCAAATGCATCCTGAGGCATAGAAATTTATCCTGTCTTGAATAAAGATAAAGCACAAAATACCTACAATAAAACAGGAAATGTGTTCTTTGAGTAGCATGTTTCATAAATCTTTGGTTCAGTGATAAAAACTATTTTCTGCGTTTCTACATCAGTTTTAATTGTGCTGATCAATACAGCCTGCGATGCATACAGAAGCCTGTGGGGCTTTAGAAGATAAAATGTACAAAGTACTTTTCTTTGTAGGAAAGGGACATTTTAAAATGTGGTAATAAGACAACAGCTACACCTACATAACTGATCTTGTATTTCAGAGTAATAAACTGGGACTCTGTGGTGTTCATTACACTTGAAGTCTTATGTGGTGGAAGAGTAGATTAAATAATATGCATGAAAGCAGACCAGTCACCATCATTTTGGAGAAAATAATCTCTTGATGGCTCAGAAAGGACCCTGACTCTAGCATGTATGGGCAGGTGGTGTGTTGTGGGAGGATTAGAGTTCCCCTGTGAGTCGACTACTCAGGATTAACTTTTAAATTCTGTGAAAATTACATCTAGAAGTGTGATACAGTGTGTTTGCTTATTTCTGGCAAAGTCATTTATTCCCACATGGACATATCATTAAGGGCAAGATCCAGGATGGAAATAGTACCAGCAGCAAGAAAACTGCCTCGTATACACACTTTCCCCTGCCCTGGAAAAGTAGCAGTGAATTCACAAATTTGAAAACTTCTTTTCATCAAAAATTATCCAATTTATATTCTCTTAATCCTATGATAAATAGGTTAGGAAAGCCTATCAGAACACGAAAGTGGTGAAGTCTTAGAACATCCGTATGCCTAGTAAGAGTGTTGCTTTTCAGCAGTGGTCTTGCAGGAAATGACGGGAGTGAGCTTCTCCACAATCACAGCTGTGGGATTTATTCCAGCAGTGGTTCTGTGTGGAGGTCTGTCATATTGCAGCGTGGTTTAAATTGGCAGTGCTGTTTGTGACAAGGTCCCTCAGCCTTTCTGGAGGTCTCCAAGTACTCCCTGCTTTGAGGCTGTAAGTCTGCTGCTGTTCTACAATACACTGATTAGTTTTGATGGATGAATTGTTTTGGAAATAACATAATCATGAGTGAGTCATTCATTTCCTCATAGACCTGATTATCTTTGTCCCCCATTGGCAGTGTTCTGTTGGAGAGGAGTGAGGCTGAATGCTCAGCCCGTGTCACAGCTCACCCCACTGTGCCAATCTGAGGGGCCAACAATATCAGAGGGTATGGCAAATTGTGTTACCAGCACTCTGAGTAGCAGCTTTTGAAATATCTGGGGACTGCTGCATATGAATGACTAGAAACGATTACCTTTTCCTACTAGTATTTCCACTAATTACTTCCAATCAGTTTCCCTAATAAGGAAAATCACAAAAGGGAAACAAAAACAAAAGCATGTGCTCTGTGCTAGGTAAAGCTCCTGAGCTGGAAAAAGGGCAGTTTTAATTGTTAGACTTTTTCTTTTTTTTTTAATAAATACCCAAAAGCATACAAGAAAACATGACAAAGGAGCCGAGCTAATAATTGGCTTTGTCAGCGCTGTGTATGTAGAGCTGAAGAGACAAAATCCTTCCTGAAAGCCCCGAGGCAGGCTGCAGGGATGGATCAGGCCACTTGCTTCAGCCCCTTAGCTGGCACAGCAGCTGTTACCTATTGCATCCACGAAGGAGTCTTTCTCAGGTCATTGTTTTGCATAAACACAAAAGGTCTTTTCCTCAAATCTCCCCTCAAAGGCAGCCTTGTAAAGGCTGGCAAGAAGCCTACCTTTCACTGGGTCGGGCTCTTTGTGGGACCCCTTTCTGCTCTGCTGCAGATATGCTTTTACAGCACTACAGTGTTGCTTGTGGAGTATATTCTGCAAGGCAACTCAACCAAGACACTTTGTGCAGGTGATGCTTCTGTATGCAACAAAACAGCTGGATTGTTGTTAGTCCTGCATGCAACAGCAACGCACAAGTACTGCTCCATTTTACAGCCCTTCCCCTAGTGGCTGTGCGCTTCTGGGTGGATCTGCACAGTCTGTCCCGTTGTGGAAATTCAGAGGTGTGAGCATCCTGTGGATGCTTTTCTGTCCAAAAAGCTATTCTTCAGAAGGCTAGTTCATACTTGTGCTATATAAGATCACAAAAGTGGGAAGGAACTGTGTTCAAGGCCAGGTTGGGTGGGGCCCTGGGCAGCCTGATCCAGTGGTTGGTAGCCCTGCCCATGCAAGGGATTGGAACTGGATGTTCCTTGAGGTCCCTTCCAACCTAAGCCATTCTATGAAAATAGGCCTTCTGTTTATTCTTTTCTTATATCTATGTGTAATAAAACCATATGTAGTTCCTCTCTTCTTACATACACAACAGAAGTCTACCCAATGCAATGCCTGCTTTTCAAGATAGTAGGAATCAAATTATTTTTGAGTGACTGTAGTGTTCTCTTGACCCTGCAGTTTTTTCTCTGGTGCAATCTCTGGCTCTCCAGCAGCACATGGCAGGCTGCGCTGGACTCTGCACCACTCCTTGCAATATCTGTGCTATCAGGCTCACTGATTGCTTTTTCCAAGAGATTCTGTTTAACTGCACCTCTCTTACCAGCTCACTGCTGCCTTATCCTAGGGGACAGATTTGTGAGGGCCTCCTGCAGCTCCTCTAATGCTCAGGATTGAAAAAAATCAAATATCTATTGCTTTTTTTCCCCCTCCTCTAGAACTCCCTATTCCACAGATGTTCAACCAGATAAAATGATATTTAAGCACCCTGTCCTTGTTAGAGCAAAAATTAAAATGCTGTTGTTTTCAGCAGAGTTGTAGTTTTGTTTTTTCTGCTAGCTGTACAGTATTGACCATATGGCCACCACTGAGTAATCAACAGAATGAATTCCAAGTTTGATATTTCTTCTCAGGTCTGATGTCGTGAATTTGTTTCCCTATATTTCCTCTGTCATGTAGACTTCAGGATAGCCAGATCTGTTTAACATTTGGAAAAAATAATGGTCATCGCATTTATTTCATGTAATGAGTCTACTTGGCAATTTGAGGAAGAAGAGCAAGTTGGGGAAAAATTAGAAGGTGCTGCTGCTGCAGTATTCCCCAGAGCAGCCCTGGCCCTGGAGTCTGTCTGGCTGGGGACTATAATGACCATCTCCCACACCAGGACTGATCCCTAGGGCAGCACCTTCACTAGGGATGTGCCACTGCCTTCTCAAGTTACTCTATTTGTGACTATGTCTCAGGGCTGCTATTTGAAAAAAGCTAGGGTGGATGTATCCAGTTAATCTGATAGCATGTCAAAATACTACTGTGTATGAGATAATCATCTGCAGGCTTCCTATGAGTGCTCTGTGAGAAGAATGGCAGCCTTGTTTAGAGAAAATGCCAGGATAAAACAGTGCCTTTTGAGGCAGATAATCTTCAGAAATATACTCTGATAGACCAACAGTTAGAAATGAGCTGCAGCTCTTGCTGCAGAAAAGCACCCACAAACAAGAATCTGCATGCCAGAATTGTGAAAACTAATTGATCAGCCAGCTGCTGTATGTAAAAACCGATGTATGCTCCTTGTCTGCTTTGCGTCTATGTCCTCTCCCGTCAGGTGAGACCATGAGCTGATGTAAACTTGAGGGGCTGTTTTAGACAGGGCAAAGAAGGATGATGGGTGTTTGGGCTGCCTCTTCTTACAACTACCGAGCACCTCCAATCTTACAGTTTTCATTCCTTGTAAAAATATTATACCTACGGTCTGAGCTAAAATTTTCCATTCCAGATGTCAACTTTCTGAGTTTATTTACTATTTATTCCAATAGAAACAGTTCAGGATGTTTAGGTTAGATATTAGGAAAAACTTCTCTGAAAGTGTGGTCAGGTAATGGAACAGGCTGCGCATGAATGTCGTGGTTACCATCACTTGAGGTGTTCACTGGAGGTGGCACTGAGGAACATGTATTAGTGAGAAATATTGGAGGTAGGTGGATGGTTGGACTAGATGATCTTAGAGGTCTTTTCCAACCTTAATGATTCTATGATTTTGTAATTTTAATGAGAAAATGCAGTATTTTTTCTGCAATTAATTATTTTCCCCAGTGCTTTTTGAGGGAAAAAAAAGAATAAAGTCTTCCCATTTTGGGGATGGAAATTTATAGAAGAAATGATATCTTAATCACAGAAGTTTTCTAACATGGTAAATTTTTTGGTATGACAATATAAATAGTATTATAGTATTATTTTCAATGTAGCATCACCTATAGCAGTTCAATAAATAGTATTACTTAATTTCCATTCAGGCTACTTCTCTTCTTTCATTTTGGCCCCTTATGGATAAGGACATGCAGGGGAATGTCACATATAAGAACTGTAAGTGGAAAATAAGACCTTGCTGCAAGGCATTTTTTCAAGCATGGCTTTCTGCATTTAAACCTCAAACTCAGATTTCATCTGATCTTTTCCTTATGCAAATTGTTAACAGAGCAACAACAATAATGATTAAAAGAAAAAATTAAAATTTTGAATATTTTCCTTCAAGAACTGTAAATCAGAGACTGCCTTGCAGGCATCTCAGAATTGCCTGTTGTAGTTTTGTCTGCCCCTCTGTCTTCTGTCAGTGACTGGGTATGATGGAGCAGAACCAGGATGATGATTGTATTAACTTTATTTTTAAGTTCATTTTGAACTGGAATGGAAACACAAGATAATCCTCATGTTAGTGAGAAATCAGGGAAACCGAATTGGATTTAAACTCAGGTTTCTTTTGTTTGCTTGTTTGTTTTTCCTACCACCACCTCCTGTTTTGTTTTTTTTATTATTAACAAAGACAAGCAGGATGATGACACTTAGTATACTCCAGTGAATCCAGAGGGAAGATGTTTCAGCATCAAATGTACTGCTGAGGGGCAAAAAGCACATGGCAGTGAAGAAGCATGTTTTCAAACTAAAACCAACCCATCCTCTGGGTGCTCGAGGAGCAATTCCTCATGTGGGAGAAGAGCATCTACGTGGTGTTTTGGAGATATTTATTAACAACTTATTGTAAGCCTAAATCCCCTATAATTCTCCTATCTGTTTTATTAAAGATGAAATGTCTGAGACCAGAGACAGCACATGAAGTCTCTTTTATATATCATACGCACTGAAAGTTTCAGATGGTCTGGCTTAGATGCAGCTTTTTCTTTGTAAGGAGAGCTTTCAGTATATGGCTGAGGGGATTGAAAAGATTACATCTTTCCCATGTAGTTCTGGATTCTCTCTGCTCCCTTTTCATTACCACAGTTACCTAATTACTCCCTGTCCATGTGTGCTTCCTCTTTACCCCCCACCCCATCATCTCCCTGCTGCATCCTTTCTGGGTTTCCCCCTCCATTTGTTTTCTGCTTCAGCCCTACTCCTGGGCCTACCAATCTCAATGTCCTTGTCCTAATTTCTTTTCCAGACTGAACTCATTTCCTTTCTTGGCCATATTTCTACTGACCTATTCCAAGCTTCCTTTGCACCTGCCCAGAGCTCTTTTCCTGCCAAACCCCAAATACAGTAATTGTGCTGTGGAAGTCTTTTAACAAGGCCAAATAGTAGAAGATGCGGAAAAATGACAGTGTTATGCACACTGTGTTGCTCTGCATTTACCCTGTTTCTAGTGATCAAGGTACAGGTGCCGTTGAAGACTGTATCAGCTGGTGGGTACCATGCATCTCAAAAAACACCTATCTGAGCATAAAAGGGCAGATGCAGTATCTCAGAAAATTCATGTAGCTCAGTTGCAGTAATAAAATATGTGATACCAGATGTGGATTTGATCCCTGGAGGAGGAAGATAGTGGCGATTATGAAATAAAACACACTGTTTCTTGTTTGTTTTCAGTGCAATAAACTTCCAGAGCTTTGTTTTGCATTATGACCACATTGCTGGCACGTCTGCGCTTTATCCCACAGAAAAAAAAAAATATCATCCTAGTCTACTCTGTTTAGTTCTGAGCAGGAATTCTTCCATTTGCACTGCCCATTTTTGTTTCTTGTCTCACACTTGGAACTCAGGTTTCTTTACTCACTTGAATGTAAAAATCCCCTAAAGATCAGTTAACAATGGAGCATTAGCAAACATAGATCTAAACAGGTCTTGTAAAGGTTCATTCCTCAGAGCTTCTCCTGCTTTAAAATTAGCTTGTGTGTTGCTTCCTGCATTACTTCCTAAAATAAAAGCAATGTAGGAAACAAGTTACTGTCGGAGGTTTCTTCATAGTATTAAAACTGGGAGAGATGTCTGTGGTCGGAGGTTAGCTTTTGTTTTAAATCTAGCTGAGCTAACAGAAAAGACATACAGAAAATGGTCCTTCACACCTCCCCCACACGCTACACTGTGTACGTCATCTAAGGAGTGGTGATGGCTACAGATGGTAATGTATGTTGTAGCCATGGTGTCTCAGGCTATGATCTTGCCACGTATTAAAGTAATGGAGCATTCAGGCCTGGTCTGTATTTGACTAACTTCCAAAGAAAACTTAAGTGTTATAATAAGTGACGTTTGTGATTTAAGAGGTGACACTTTCCTCTCTGTATTAATCTTAAGCCAATGTCTCAGCATGATGCTAAAGAAAATCTTTTCTAGAGGTGTTATGCTTTGGAAGAGATGCAAAATGGCGATCAGTTGCTCATGTCTTTACTTTCTGTCATTTTATGATACCCTATGTGGAAGTTTTGCTCCTTAAAAAGCAGCTTAGAGACCATTGTATTTCTGCAGCAATGTGTTTCATGCTTGTGTTAGGTCTTTGAAGTGCATTACAGTAATATTATTTTCTTATGATGTTTCACACACAAAGTGAGGTTGCCGCTGGCTCTGGGTGATCTTTAATAAAATAGAAAGAAATGTCATTAAGACTAACCTGGATAAGACAACTAGTAGGTATGTAAGTGCTCTTGCGAACTGTACATTTTATATAGCAAGCTAAAGTTTGAAACTGTAGATCTCATTTTCCTCAGATATTTATATGTGCATACCATGCTGTTGAATGCAAGAAGGTACCGATTCATGCAAGTAGTTATTTGGACTGCATACACATAAATGTTCTTATTGCACTGCTGTTTCAAGATGCATCTGATGGCTCTGTCTGGAAATGCATCCTAGCACACTGCGTGTGTCTAGAGGCAGATAACAAATTGTTGGGAGAAGCACAAGTGGGCATTTGCAGAAGGAGGCTAACAATGGCTCTCTGGTGGTTTTTGTAAGATACAAATGTGAGAAACTGCAAGAGATCCTAATTGATTGTGGTGGAGGGATCTAGACAGTGAGAAATAAAGGTAGTTATAAACCAAATATTTCTTTCCCACCCGAAATAACGACATGTACTACTACTGGAAAATACGGGATGACAGAATCAGGTAAACACTGATTCCACCCTCATTTCCAGCTGTTTCATAAAATCTCACATGGTTGCTTTCAGTATTTCCCTGTTCGCCAAATACATGTTGAACTTGATAGAATATCTCCTGTTGGACTGCACATGTCCTGTATATTCCCTCTACTACATCAACACCTCTCGGTGATGAAGATCAGCTGTACCATATCCCAGATGGTTATAGACTAGCCAGCATCTTGCTCAAAACTCATTGTTCTTCTTGGCACTTGAAGGTCAGGGGATGTTTTTTGAGATTGCTTTCTCTCCTTCCAATTACAGATGACCAATTCTCTTCCAGCTTTGGAAGTCCTCACTTCCTCTGGCTAGAAGCCCAAAAACCTATAAGTGAGGAAAATCTTATGGTACAAAACTGCTGAGGACTGGAGTCTTTGTGTGCTTCATATTGATGAGACTTTGCAGAGCATCAAGATTTCACTGAGCTGCAATTGCAGAATAGGACAGGGTGAAAAGCACTTGCAGAGGCAGCTGCAAGATTAGAGAAAATGAAAGAGAAAAGAAAAGCAGTGGTTCAGTGAAGATTAATCAATCAGCAGGTAGTAATTACAACTGTTATACATAGATGCAGTCTGTGTAAAATGAAGTCATGGCAATTAAGTTTGCAACTTCTGTGTTTTTATTCTGGCTGGAGAAGAGTTTTTAAACTGCACTGTTTCAAAACAAAGAAACTCTCCTTCTGTTTTTTACACGTTTTCTTTCTGAAACTTCTTTTTCCAAAAACGATTTTGCCTCCATATGTCATAGACATTCCTGGGGAAAGATGTATGATAATATTAAAACATACACATGAAACACATGGGCTGTGATACATGTTTGAATATCATACAGGCTAATGCTTTCAGCCACCATGCAGAGCAATGAGGATATTTTGAGATGCATGGTTGGCATCAGCTGTGGCTTTGACAGAAATCCAACATGCAAACAGCACCTTTTTACTTAGTCCCAGGAGCAAAGGGCAAATCCCTATCTAGTTTCCTCCAAGTCTATTGACTCCAACATTATGATGTGCAGTTGCCAACATCGGTCCACGTTCTGGTGCACTTGTTGGAGGAAAGTAAGAATCCAACCCTGGTATGGCATACTCATACTCATTACTGCCCTTATTGCCCTTAGAGTGAAAGAAGAAAATACTGGGCAAAAATTGAGTCTGACTACTATGATAGCAGATGGACATGTTTAGACACTAAAATAGATGTAGCTTGTGTTACACTTAATAGCTAAAAACGTTGACACCTCTTTTCTGCCTTGCTGCTTTAATCACAAAACCTTTATGCAATGAATGTGGCATATTGAGTTACATCCAGATCTAATAGCAACTTCAACAGTTAATATAAAGCAAAATGTGGTGTAAAATGTTTTATTGCTTTCAAGATAACAGGATAGCTACATTTATAGCAGAGGAAAGAAAGAAAGAAAAAGATCCTACCTATAAACTGATTCCTAAAGCCAAGAAAATTCCTGATCACTTTTAAGGCAATTTCAGACATTCATGTCAACCCCCATTATCCTGTTTCTTATGCGGTAGGAAATTCCACTTACATCACTGACTTCCTGCTGCTGTGGAAAATAGACACTGGTAATGCCTTAGAGTTAGAATTAGCCCTGATCTGTCTTGTTCTCCAGTCCTCAACTATGTCAGTTTAATTACCCAAAAATCATTAGTGCAGCCTTATAATTTTTTTCCTTTCTTTCCCCAGCATTTCTCCTCTATCAAACAAAATCAACTTTTTGCAAGTTAGGGTAAAAGTAGGATTTAAAGCAGCTCATGATGCTCAGAGTAAAAATCTCCTGAGTCTAAAAGCTATAGTAGTCACAGGAAATCTCAAAACTGCCAGGAAAGCCATTGGTTTCTACTACTGAGAGGTACTGCAATGCTCACCTTCAGAGCTTTAAGGTGCAGTAGCAGTGCTGGTGTTGTCAGAAGCATGGGAAAGCAGCTGTTTCTCACAGCTTCAGCCAAAACACAGACACATATGTGAGATTAGGATTGTTGCTGCTGCAAATCGAAGCGCCTGATAGGACCTGTCCATCTTTCTGTCTTCTGACACTTTCCAGAGGTGCCACACAGTTAATAGGCTGGTGGAAAATTTCTGCTGGTTAAGGATGCAACTACGACCTTCAGTGGACAAATTTAGGGTTGGATTTTTTTATTCTTGGAGGACGTGCAGCTGAGACATTGGAGTGTTCAAAGTATATTGAACTCACACAGGTCTTGTGCTTCCTCCTCTCTTAGTCTGCACACAACAAAATATATTTGTTGGAGTCTGACAAGCATAAGAAACAGAGAAAAGGATATGATCACTACAGTACTGGTAGTCATGCATGCTTTTTACTGTGTTTCATATATTCATAATGTCATCAGGGATATTATCTTAAGGTCATACAGCATCAGGGGCAGCTGATCCTCTTACTGCTTTGACTATTGAGAAGTGATTCAGAGCCTAAAGTGGCAAATACATATATTTTTATTCCCAGAGAGTACTTGCTTTACATGCTTTGCATTCACTTCTCCAGGATACACTTCAGGAAGGCAACGTGTTCATAACTTAGCTCTGGAATGACTGTTGTTGTGCTTCTTATTTTTTTTTTTTTTTTTTTTTTAAAATGAACATTTGACAAGTAAGGGCACTTCCACAGGAGGAGGATGTGTCATTCCTATCTATTCTCACTCTCTTTTTCAGTTTCTTTTTCAGCTGATGTGCTTGCCAGGAGCTCATTCCAAGGGCTGAGCTTTCCAGTTCAGGCTTCGTTCTTGTTTGCTCTGATTATTTTGCTGAGAAATGCCCTTCTGTGATACCAAAGGAGAAGGAAACAAAGCAGGAGATTTGATTAATGAGCTTCCCGTTGATGTGGGGATGTGCGAGCAGATTAGGCACAAGAGATAAAAATGGGTGCTGAGAAAGCTTCTCGAAGCATGAGGATATTTGCATGTGCTTCGTTCTCTAGGATGGCATCTTAATTCAGGTTCTTGGATGCAGCTCATTAATAGCGAAACTGGGAGGGCTTGCCATTTGTCAGCCCACAAGGGTCGTAATTAGCCATTAGAGTACGGACCTTTTTTTGTAATTAGCTTAGTGTCAAAATTTCTCTGTTCAATATCTGTGGAAAACACAAAACAATCAGCATCCATTTTACTGGAAGTGCTATTGAATGTCCTTGTTTTCTTCAAGCTATTTCCTTCTGATATTCTCCCAACTGCCCCTACTGCTTACTCTCGCTATCTCCTTTCCCCACCATGATTTGGAGAGATTGAGGATGGTGTAACTTTGAGGTTTTCCTTTATGTCATTTCTGTGAGCACCCCTGAATATTTACCAAAACTCATTCTGTGCAAAGTTATGACACGTAACTTTACTAATCTAGTAGTAGTGTTTATAATCATACCTAAAGGCTTAGCATATAACTCTATGCTTCAGAAATAAAAAAGACGACAAAGCAAGGCATTAAACAGGACGTTAAACTGGCTCTGTTGTTTAGCCCTACCAAGATGCAAATGTTTGTTAGTGGTCACAGATAACTTTTTCGGCCCAATGCCCCCTGCCCTGTTGATATTATTCTACAGAACACGCAAAGGTTAGCGCCTTCTGAAGGTGAGTGGTGAACACAAGGCAGTGGTTCAGACCGCTCTCCTTGTTTGATCCTGGGGGAAATAAAGCTTTGTTTGCAAGTCAAGGGTGATGCACTGCTTGCGTTTTCTCCTGTACCCTTTGATTCTCAAGGGAAGAGAATTTAACACACTAAATTCAGCTTTTCAGATTGTTGTTGAGAAACAAAGGAGGAAGTGGGTCATTAGATTTGCTGATTGCAGACAAACACTCAGGGAGCTTCTCCTTCCAGTGAAGCCCTTTTCACATCCCCAGGAATCAGGTATTACACACATTCAAGAGTCTGAAAGACAACAGAATTGATCCCACTCCCTAGTTTTACTCTTCTCACTCTCCTGTCACCGACTGGAAATAGGCAGATGGCTAGGCAGTGGAAAAATACCCATCTCTGCAGGGACAGATCGTCATAGCAATGGACAGACTTTTACTCCCACACTAGACAAATCCATCCTGAGTATGATTACTTCATTACTGGATAACAAGAATTTTACCAGGAAATGGACTTAGTGATGAACAAGTCAGAAATGCTCTGAGGGAAAGTTTAATTGACCTAAAGGATATTTTTTACTGCCAAATCAGAAGCAAAGGAAAAACTCTCATGAGGAACTAGGTGTCAATGTTTCTTGCTCAGGGGTGCCCTGTGCATTGATTAGTGAGAGGCAGGGTGGGAAGTATGCACCCTGAGCATTCACTTCAGTCATTCATGATCACGCGCCTCTGCTAGGCATCACCTAGAGAAAAAGTGCACATAGAGAATCACACAATAAGTGTAACTTATAGTTTTCACAGTCCCATCCAGAAAAAGGTTCATGTTTTCTTTCAAGGTTTCTCAGGAAATATTTGGTACACACATACTAGAGCCACCTATAAAGGAAGAGCAGAGAAGTCCTTGTGTCATCTTGCTCAGTCCTCTTTCTGTCTCCACCCTTTCAAGCCACCTGCTCAGTCTAGAGTTTGTCCCCAAATGCTCATAAAGGAAAGTCACCATGAAGATTTGGATCTGCTCCTATGTAACAGCTAGTGAGAAAGGCAGAATATAGGGTTGGTTTTTTTTTTTTTTTTTTCTTTCAGGCAAACATCACCGCTTTATAAAATCAGATGAAATCTTTAATAGATCTCATCCCCCCCACATTTAAGCAACAGGCAGCTACTGGCATTACTGCTGTCAGTAACTGTAAAAAGCTTGCACAGTGTAACATACATTGGCTCACAAGAGTTACAGGGGCTGAATGTAATGCTCCATCAACTCTAATTTTCTTAAAAAGAGGTTGGTATGAACGGCATTAGAGGAGGGAGTTAAAACTTCCACATCACACAGCTATTTGCTTGAAAGGCTCTCCCAGTAGGCATTTTTTTTTTCCCTGGGTTAGTACTCTGAAATGCAGCAGTTCCTTTCTTTTCCTGGTAGTCTCTGGGGTAGGGAAATAATGTCAATTTTTGAAAAGTTCTGATCATTCTTTCAATAAAAATAAATTGAATTTTTTTGCAATTGTGCTAAACTTGAGGTAATGAGTTCCAGCAGTCACTGTGTGATCTTTAGTCCCCTTCAGAACATGGTGAACACAAACCCCACATCAACGCCTCCCATCGGTTTTTTAATTTTTATTTTTTATAGAACAGGCCAGCCTAGTCAGTCTTTTTATTTCCTTCTTTATTCTGCTTGGTTACATGTTTTCTTTCAGTTGTCCCCTCTCTGAAGCACAGTGGGCAACCTCGTCTGTCACTCGGGACAGCTGTCCCCAGCCCTGCACACCCACGAAAGGGCCATTTGTGGGCTGGCCCACAGCCACTTGTCCTGCTGTAAGATATGCTCCCATCTCCTTGAACATACAGCAGTTGCTTTAAAATCAGAGGCTTGCACTTGCTTGCTTCAAAGGAGCGATTTCTTGGCCGCCTCGTTTCTAACCCTGTTCTCTCAGCCAGCCAGACTTTTGAAAAGAAACTTCACTTTAATTGTGGTTTTTGAGGTGAGTAACAGATAGGTTATTTTGTTTAAAAAAAAAAAAAAAAGCTCAGAAGACCATAAACCTTTAGAAGAACTTTTTCTCTTTATTGCAGAACACCTTGTTTTCCTGTTAGTGCAAAGACTAAAAGACACAAAGACACTCTTTCCCTATAATCAGGTTACAGCATCACAATATGGCTCTCTTTATGGGGGTCATTAGGTCTTTTATTTGGGGAAGAGAGTTCTTTCCATAGCTTTGGTGAATTAACTCTTTTGTTTGTAGCAGAAGGTTCTTCCCTCAAGCAAGCTTTTTTTAGGCTCTACAAAGCAATCTCACTGCCTGGAACTTGCATATTTATTTTACTCCCTTTGTTTGCAGAAAAAAAAACCCTAATTTTTCTGAAGAAAACATTACAGAAACTTCATACTACCTCAAGTGTCCTTCTTTAGATATTGGTCTGTTGTTTATATGCCAGTAGCCCTTAGAAAAAAAAAGGCTGGAATAGCTACTGCAACATTCAAACAGTGTGAAACTCTACAGGAAGGCCAGCAATGAAAATTCTCTGGTATTCATTACCTAACCTAAATTCTGCGGGGCAAAGAGAATGTGTTTGAATTTCTATTCACTAAAGCATCAATTCAAAAAAAGGAATGCTTTTCAAAGTAAAAACTTGTCTTCATTCAGTGGAGTGGAGTGTATATTGGCTAATATTACAGGGTTTTTTTCTGATTTACAGCTTCTTTCCACAACCCTAACTCCCATCAGAGCACAGCAGCTGCTGGCAGCACTCTGCAACAGGGATTACTGGAGACTGACATATGTTTGTGTATAGAGAAGGCCCTTACTGTGGCTTTCCATGGGGAAATAGGCAAAAGAATGTTGCTGGTACCAGGATCTATAACCACTAGCTTTTCATGTCCAAAGCACTCTTCTAAAAGCGTTGCTAAACTGAAAAATGTTGAAGTTCTTCCTGGCTGAGGTTTTTATGTCTTCTCCAATTAACACTATGAAAGACACAGCACACCAAGTTTTTTTTTTTTATTTTGGGGCTCATCTGTTGCTGAAACCATGTTTCCCTATGAGGCTAAATGAAGCAACTCCTTTCCGAAAAGAAACAACACTATGATTAAGCCAACGGAAGAGGTGTTTTGAAAGAACTGCAGTGACCTTCATTCAGGCAGCAGCCTCCAGTAGGGAAACAACTGAATCACCTTGTTGGCGCATGACTTTATGACAATTAGTAGATTTTACCATTGCCCCGATGTTATCTACAAAGGGAATAGCATCTCACAGTGTCATACCCAGAGGGTATAAAGCTAGCTCATGCCATTGATGTGTGCTCACTGCAGGGAACAGGATGAGATCCAAGGTGTTAAAACGTTTGCCTGTGGTCTGCTGTTGCAGTGTTGGTAGGAGAACCAACAGTCTCAGAAGCTGACACAGGGTGTCCAGAGGGACACTGTGAGGGAGGGCAATTTCGTAGTCACTCCACAGGCCCCACAAAGGTGAGAAGAGCAGCGAACCAAGCACACTGAGCAGGGTAAGGAGAATATCAATGGGTTCTAATCCTGGAAATCTGGGGGCAGGAGAGCCAGCCAATACTGCCCAGTGTTCTCCATTGCTCATCTCCCTGTTCAGAGTAACAGAGCCAGCCAAAGAGGAAATGCAAGAGTCTTTTCTAGGGAATATCACTGTCCTAATTCCCCTCCTTTCCCCTCCTTCCTGCTGTCCACCCCAGGATATAGTGTATTATCTGCTGACTTTCACCTGCTCCAAAAGATACTGAATGCTCTCACTGCTGTGAAGTGCCAGGTTTGAATTAAAGGCTAAATATGTCCAAAAGAAGGTGGGAAAGCAAATTGAAAAGACTAGCTAGTTACTGAAGAACTGAAGATCTTCAGTTTTTAAACAGGCACTCCTAAGTGTCCTCAACAAAACCAGAGTAAGATGATGTAGCTTTAGTAGTTGGTCACTGTTTCCTAGGCAGTGGAAGAACAAGGATAACTGGAATCTAGAACCTCCTCTCTTTTTATTGACAGTGCTTGGCACAAGTGAAATATATTCTTTCTTTCCCCCTCTCTCCCCCCTTTTTTCCATATACTTACCTAAATTCATTAGATTTTTGGGGTAAATTTTAATAATTCATTGAATAATTGATAGTAGTACAAATAATATGTTTGAAAATTATTCCCGAGACACCAAGAAATTAAAAAAGTAAGAAGTGTTGTGATTCAGGCCTCATTATTTTCACTGAGAGGAAGATGCCCTTTCTAGGCTCCTAATTTTGAACCCAATCTTTTGCTCTTGCTTCCTCTCGATAATGGGTTTTGCTAGCAAACTATATTAACTATTATGTCATAAACTGAACAATCCAAAGAAAACAGATCAGATCCATACTGGCAGCAGAAAATAAACAAAAAAGCCATGGCAACATAACTGAAAAAGAAATGGGTTGCTCTTCAAAAGTACTTTCAAAACCAATACGGCCACATTGTGCTCATTCAGTAACCTTTTAAAGAACAATCCTCTTTTGCCAAACATTATTTTGGCAGGAAAACTTAGGGAATAAGTTAATAAATCTAGCTACATCTAAGAGTCTTTTGAAGAGTATTTGCTCCCACTTGCATCTCCTCCTTACCCCGTTCTCTCAATTTCCATTCCTGACTTCTGCTTGTTTCACGTAATAAATAATAGGGTTAATTGGTAGCATGCTATGAGACCTTGATACAGCATCAGGCTCTGTGAGAGGGTGACACAGATGTCTGCTGGGTGGAGAATGCCTATCCCAATTCCTGGCAGCCCATCAAAGCCCACAATCCTGTCCCCTATGCAGTGTGCACGTATCTGCTGGCAGAGGAGCTGCAGTGGGGATGGGAGTGCATGTGTTGCAGAGATAAAGCCCCCGCACTGATCTCTTCTCCCTCCCTGCAGCATGACAGCAACTGCAGTGGCTTTTCATCCATGAAGACACACTTGTATCATTTATTTATAATACTTTTGATATATCAAAATATGTCAAACACAAGTCACTGCATCTGGACTCATCCAAGAAATTGAACTTCAGAGTGTAACCAAGCATGAAATGAATCAGTCAGCACAGAGAGCTTGCACAGGTACCAGCACAGAGATGAGGAAGCTTCCACCCCCAACTCCTACAGTATGAATGAAGTCAAGATCACCACATTTTCAATTCAAAAACACACTGATCTTCATACTGGTTGAAAAATGACTCTAATGCCCCTCTTTATAAAGCACATAAGAATAGCCATTAATCCTTAACATAACTGCTAGAGAAAAATCAACTTTAAAGATGTCTTTGGATTTACAAATGTTTTGCCTAGTTAGTACTGATGTCACTGAAATACCGATGAGTGAGGCCTGCTAGCAATAGATGGTGGCAAGGTGATGTTCACTGAGGTGATAACCAGTGATAAATCAGGGCTGTGGGTGGAGGTAGCCAGATTTGAGCCTGGTGGGGAAGGAGAATGGAGAGGAATTGCCTGCCTGGATGTCATTTTATCACCAGCACTGACAAACAGCCCCAAGCCGAGCAGGATTGTTCCCACTTTGCTTCTGGCCTATGGTCCTGGCTTTTTACAACTTGCAGTTGCATAGAAGTTGTTTAAAGACAGAAATTATCTCAGGATTATTAAGTCTCCTTTCCATAGCCCCAGTTCTTCTAGAAACTTGGTTAGAACACAGAAAAAAAGAATTTAATCTACTTCTTAACCTGAAAAGTGTCAAGTCAAGCCAAAGGAAAATTAATACTTTTACCTTCACAGCTGCTGTCTTCTTTCTCAGTGAGACAGCTTACTGTTCCAGACCATTGGTTTTATTATATGTACTTGTTTCCTCAAACTCATTCATTACCACAAGTAACCTCAGGTTTACCTCTCGATGATCACAAAACAAACTATCAGAATATCTGGGGAAAACAAATGTTCTGGAATTACCATGCTTCCAGTGAAACATTTGCAGGGGCCATATTTACCATTTCTGTAGGCAGGGATCTGGGAAAAAAAAGCAAACCACTCATAAAATTTTATTAACCTATCCATCACCGGAATTTAAGTAATAAAAATAAAATGATGATAGCATTTAATAGTGGTGAACCACTTCTTTATGCAAATATTCATAGATTCTGACTTGTGTATACCTTCCTTACTAATCACTGTGCACGCTCATGACACTCTCCATCATAGACTTCAGTAGACTTCATAGACTCTCCATCTGGACTTCAGTAAAGCCTTTGACATCAGGAATGGTGTGGTGAGCAGGACTAGGGAAGTAATGCTGCCCATGTACTCGGCATTGGTGAGGCCCCACCTCGAGTACTGTGTTCAGTTTTGGGCACCTCAGTACAGGAAGGACATTGAGGTGCTGGAGTAGGTCCAAAGAAGGGCAACAAGGCTTGTGAAGGGCTTGGAGAATATGCGCTATGAGGAGCGACTGAAGGAGCTAGGGCTGTTCAGTCTGGGGAAAAGGAGGCTGAAGGGAGACGTTATTGCTCTCTTCCAATATCTGATGAGAGTGGGGTTGGTCTCTTCTCACTGGTGACAGGTGATAGGACAAGGGAAAATGGCCTCAAGTTGTGCCAGGGTAAGTTTAGGTTGGATATCAGGAAAAACTTCTTCACAGAACGGGTTGTTAAGCACTGGAATAGGCTCCCCCCGGAGGTGGTTGAGTCACCATCCCTGGATGTGTTTAAAAACCGTTTGGATGTGGTGCTCAGGGACATGATTTAGCGGAGGGTTGTTAGTTAAGGTAGTTTGGTTATGTTGTGGTTGAACTCGATGATCTTTAAGGTCTTTTCCAACCTGAGCAATTCTATGATTCTATGATTCTACGTCAGATGGTGTGACAGGCCACTTGTGAGCTCACCTTTTTGTGCTGACTTAAAATTATGTGTACTTCACCTGACCGTAGTTGAAACACCAAGGAAGAAATTAATTACCACTAGTTCAAAAGTTCTGACTCTGTAATATGCCATATTACTATTCAGTATTCTATGTTATTAACTTTACACTTTGGGCTAATTCTTTTTTCTTCTTTATGAAAGTGTAGAAGCAAATATTTATTCCTCGGGCCAAGACCAGCTGATTTCCTTTTCTAGGGAATCTGCAGAACTTGTTGACCCTAATTAAGACAAGAATAGCTTGGCTATAAAGAAGACAATTTATGATAATAGCTTCTTCAGTATCTTGCTGTCTATGGCATGAATACAAGATCCATAGCTTCTGTTACAATATCAGATATGTTTGTTGATAGCTAAACAAAAGAATACCCTAAGCCTGAAAATGATACATATACTAGCAACTCTACAAAGTGTTACACTGACTGCAGACAAATACTTGATGTTTTATGTATGAGTTGCAAAACAAAACAGTTTTGTTAAAATAAGAACTGCATTGATTCCGATACTTTGTTTTTAGATATTCCTCTGATATTTGGAACCATGTACTTCTAAAAACAAAGAAGAGAGGTAAACTAGAAAGAAGCTAGCCAATATCTTCCCAGACTTCATCTTTAAAATCGGCTCTCTGCAGCTAGGTGACAAATAAATTTATTGTCTGACTGGATTATGCAAATGTTCAAAATATCATGAGGGATTTTTGGTTCCACAGAGTCCCACAAAGCTTCTTGGGTTCACCTCCACAGTTCTGGGATTCGGCCAGCCTGGCTTTCTTGGCCTTTTTGATGTTCATATGCTCTGTTGAGCTTCCTGGGATTTGCATCTTCCTGATTAGGAAATCTAAGTACTTTCCCAAGCCTGACAGTTCCTGGCTGTCTGAACCAGTGTTACTCCATCCCCTCAAACACAAGAGCTGCCCCAGCCCCAGCAGCCAGCACTGACCTCAGGGGGCTGTGTCTGAGAGCTGCTGATGGGCTGGGTATGTACAGGAAAAATAATAATAATAAAAAAAAGGATGCTGTGTAAGGTGTGAAACAGTGACAAGTAGGTGACATCTGAGCAAACACGGTACAGGACAGAATAATGCATGTTTATAGAGCTGCTCTTTGGGATTTTTTCAGGCAAAGACATTTTTCACACCTCCCTGTCTGTACTTCCAGATTTTCTTTGCCATCTCTGCCTGAGCTTGCTGTATGTGCTATACCTCGTCCTGTCGCCCCTTGATTTGAACTACAGAGAACATTCAGCCATGTCCCGCAGCAGCAACTGCCAGATAATACTCCTAAAAAGAGGAGCCTGGCAGCATGCAAGACAGTTTTCCCAGCTCTGGTGGTGGTTGCTGCACTTCTCAAAGGAGAGTAAAAACTTCCCTGATTTGGAGACTAAACTGTGCTGAGTCTCCCAGACAGAGATCAGAGCTTCCTTGGTTGCAGTTTCTGAGATTTATAGGGAAGGCAAAACATGCAGATGATACGAAACAAGAAGAAGAATTGAATCCTAATGTTTAGTGTGAGGTCTGGATGGGGATCATGTATCTGGAAGGCAAAAGACTTCTGAAGTGTTTTTTGGGGACATAATCTTTTAGCACATCTCCTCTTTCTTCCAGCAAGCCTGATTGCAGTATGCAGGTAGTGGCATAACTCCTTTTCTCCAAAAAGGGCAGAGGAGCAAAAATACACCTGCTGTGACTATCTGAAGAAAAGCCCTATTGATTTACACTGAAACACAGCTGTTACTTGCTGGCTGTAGCCAGTAAAGCTACAGCAATAGGACATGGCCCTAAAACACTGCAGGGTACTTTTATGTGCTTGCAAAGCTCCTTGCTCTGTCACAAGCCTCAGTGGGCAATGTAAGGCTGCAGGAAGAAAGCACACCCTAGTGTCAACCCTCTGCATCCACACTAGCTGAATGTGTAGGCGCTCCATGTGCCCCTACAATGGGTGGGAGGGCATGGTGGAATCAGATGAAGAAAGGTGGGTAAAGAAGCACTGCTGAGTGTAAGCTGTGCTTTAGCAAACTCTTGGCAGTGAGGGACAGTGCTCAGGCACCCAAAGGGAAACAATGGTTGTCCCCACGAGGCTGAGCTTCTGGTGGGATGTAGGTGTTTTAGCTCACAGATTCCAGCTCAGCTACAGCCAACATGTGGAGTATCATAGAATCATAGAATCACAGAATCATGAAGGTTGGACAAGACCACTAAGATCATCCAGTCCAACCATCAACCCATCTCCACCATGTCCACTAAACCATGTACCTCAGTGCATCATCTCCATGTTTCCTGAACACCTCCAGGGGCAGTGGGTGGCTTTACCACCTCCCTGCACAGCCTGTGCCATTGCCTCACCATGCTTTCTGAGAAGAATTTCTTTTCCTAATATCCAACCTGAATCTCCTCTTGTACAACTTGAGGCCATTCCATCTAGTTCTATCACTGTTACCTGGAAGAAGAGGCTGACCCCCACCTTGCCACAACCTCCTGTCATGCAGTTGTAGAAAGCCATAAGGTCTCCCCTGAACCTTCTCTTCTCCAGACTGAACAACTCTAGCTCCCTCAGCCGCTCCCCATAAGACTTGTGCTCCAGACCCTTCACAGCTCTGTTGCCCTTCTCTGGACACTCTCCAGGGCCTTGATGTCTTTCTTGTAGTGAAGGGTCCAAAACTGAACACAGCACTAGAAGTGTGGCCTATCTGACTAAATATCTGGTGTTAAACTGCTGCTTTGTGTTTCATTTGGGATGTAGTATGTAATTTTTACATGCAATTCTGAGGGTTCCCAAGACCTGGGAAACATGTAGGAGTATGGAGTAAAGTATCAGAGATAGAAGAGAATATTTCCTGAGTGCTAGTTTTCAATTCTGTTTAAAACAAACACTTCTTTCATTTCTCTCACCTCCATTTTTGCTGTTGATTTATATCTCCCTCCATTTTTGCTCCAACTTCAGTCTGCTGGCTGCGTTCTTTGCCACACCAGCCTTATGCCCACATGAGCTCCATTAGCTGCACAATTCTGTATGGGCAAAAATGTATGTTTTTTCTGTGTTGAGCTTTATTTGCCAAATCTAGGCCTGTTTTCACAGATAATGACTTCCTTTTTGTCTCTTTCTCCTTCTGTGTCCTTTTTTCCACAAGTGGTCTTTTCAAAATGTGATGTGACCCTCATTCATCATTTTCATCAGCCTTATAAACCCTGTATAGTACGGCCTATGTTATATGAGTATTCATGCATGTAGAGGCAGTAAGTAAAAAAAATCTTCCATTTTTCTTAGGAACTGAGGATACCTCTGTGCCATTCAGAGTCAACTTGTTTTTTTACCTGAAACTATTAATTTTAAAAGTGGCATATAAAGAAAAACAAATAGAAACATCTTCTATTTCAAGCAGTCTTTGTTCATCTTGAAGAGCAAGATTCTCTCATTCTCTTTCAGAGCCACTTTTCATTTGGAAGTATATTTGTAGGCAGTGCTATAAAACACATTAAATCAAAATATAAAAAAGGGAAAGTTAAGTTTGTTATCATTTTATTTCAGAAAATACACAGAAGCTTTAGCCTGTTTTTCCTCCTAGTATGAAAAACTATTCTGGAGAAGTGCCAAAAATACACTTTTGGAGTAATTTTCATAGAATTATAGAATATCCCGAGTTGGAATTTGGGATTATCATTACGGGACCATAATGATAATCAAATCTGACTCCTGGCTCTACCACCCAAAAATTAGATCAATATTTGCCTAGTCCTCTTTCCATCAGACTTCAGATACCTGAATGCATTCATCCTCACAGTGCCCAGGCATTGCTCTCCCTGGTGGTCGTCACAGTCACATTTGCAGTGCTGTGCCTGCATGCTAGATACAGAATTGTTGCCAATGAGCTTTTGGTAAACTGACCTTAGCCATTGTATCAGCACTCAGCTTTGCAGATGCAGCCAGTAAAGGTTTAATTTTGGAAATTAAAGAGAATTTTCTAGGAAAATTAGAAAATCTTAGTTAAGGACCCCCTGATAATGCTGGGAAAATTTTACATGGGGCAGGAATTATTCTTTCTGTGTGCTGCGGTTCCCAGGGGTAGGTCAGCAGAACAGTGTCGTGCAGGGGAAGTTTGGGTCTAAGCGTTACAAGAACACCTATGGTGCCCAGGGGGCTATGAGGTTTCAGCTAGTTATATTATACTCCTGTCTATTGATACTCTTTGATAGCATCTGGGATTTCTGAACACTACAGGGACTTTTGTAAATGAAGTCGCCTCAATGATGTTTGTCCTAGACTGTGCACACTGAGGCAGACAACTGATAAGGGACCTACAAGCTTGACATCAATACACAGTTGCTCTGTCATAACAATACAACAGCTATCTCAGCCTCTAGGTTACGACTCCTCAGAAATAAGGAATGCTCATTAATGTGGAAGGTAGTTAGAAGCAGTTTCCTAGAAAGGAAAGCCTCTGCAGGCAACTGCAATGTAGAGGGCAGGCGTTAACAATGATGGCATTGTTTAGAAGCTATTGACGTCTGCAAACAAAAATCTATTTAACTCTAAGAAAAAAAAAAAATCACAAATGTGTTGTTCTTCTGCTCCAGAGCCGATAGAGATTCAGCAAACCTCTGTACATAAAAAAGGATTATGTTTCTAAAGGCATTAATAGGTGACAGGTTTACTTCTAGATAATTTCTTCTCCTTGCAGCAAATGTGTGTCCAGCAAATCTCAATGAATATCAGAAGTAACACAGGGCCAGATCTGTAGACATTTTTTTCTACAATGGCTGTTGCATGATGCCACAGTATCTTTCCACTTTGAAATACTACTAATAAGGTTTAGATGAAAATATTTCTTTGAAATATCATCATCATCATATGTTTCTGAGATTAAAATTAAAATTTTATAGGCACTAGATGAAGCAATTTATTTAAAGAACTTCTACCTAGCATTGAATAAGTAATCTGACGCATAGACAAATATCTCTAGTATACAGACACAGACACACAGATAGGAAATCCTAACTCGAGAGCTCTTCATTTAAAATCTGAAGATCAGAGCATGAAAGACCTGCAAGCCAAGCAAGAATTTCTCAGAGCCATAATTTTCATTTGTAATTATTCTTTCTAATACAACAGCAGAGATCACAGCCATGGTCTTCAGGCTATGTCCTGTACTTGCTTTGTGCCTAATATAATTCTGCCTGTGGACTTTTATGTCACCCAGTATTTTAGATCCCTTATTATGAAGAAGGTAGAGAACAACTTACATTTCATCACTGCAAAATTTTGTAGCTGAATGTGTGACAGATATAACCCATTGTGACATGTCCTGCATACAGACTGGAAGACTCAAGGGACTTGTGAAGGTGTACGAGTTCTTGGCCCTTTTGTGTCACAGGCTGGGGACAATGCTGACCAATAGATATCTTGTCTGAGGGATGTTTCTGCCAGAAGAGCAATTATGGGACGACAGTTCAGCCCTCACTTCTCCAATGGCCCTCTCCAGAACATGAAGGAAACACATTTGGGAAGCCACATACTGACTTTACCAGTGCCATAACTTAGGTAAGCTCATGTTTCTCTCTCACCCAAAAATCATATAGATGGAAGAAAATCTTTGATAGCCACTGGTTGTGTGTCAATATCTCCAGTATGCTTAACACTTGTTAAACAAAAAGGTAGACGTAAGATGAATGCTGTTTTGTTTTTTATGCCAGAGCTATAAATAAGCACAAAAACGAGAAGAGAACGTATTATGATATTCTTTCATTCAAAACAAAAAAAAACCAAAAACCCAGGAAACATTTTTAATCTCATCCTTTACTTTTAATCCAGTCCTTTTGACATGGAATAAATTATTTAAAGATGTTGTCTGAATCTGAGATTGCACTTTTGAATTCTTGGTTGTGGAGTTGTTCTGCCTGTGCTGAGCAGGGGGACAAAATTTTCCTCTGCAGTTATCAGACCATGTGCCAAGTCACTGCCTCTCAAACCAGCATGGACAGTGAAACTTAACTCAGGGATGGCTAGAGGTAGGCCTAGGGGGAAAAATAAGAGGGGGGGGGGGAGAGGGGCTTGCATTCTTTCAGCTTCTGTTTTGTTAATTATGGAGTTTTATAAACTGCTGTAGACAAATTATGCTTACCTTTATGAAAAAAAAACAGGGAGGGAAGAATTGGAATTCTCTCACCAGGTGGGTGCTGAGTGTGAGGCTTTCCCCCGCTGCATAGCCTCCACTACCTGCCACTCTGAGCAAAACATTTCACTGTGAGACTACTCCATCAAAGCTCAGAAAGAACCAAGCTGTAAAACCAATGACATGGAAGTGGCTCAGTGTTTTTCCACCATTTTCTGTCCCTTAGTAAGCACCTCAATGCCAGCAGGCATCAAAAGCTCAATAAACAGGGAAAACTTGTAGCAGATATTGTAGATGTTCAAACATGAGACTGATCCCTCAGTCTTCTGTCAACTCTCCCAGGAAATCTTTGTTTTTTCCTTCTCTGGGAGTGTTCATAGGTAGGAAAAAGAATGATTATTGTGATGGTAACACCACACTGGGAAACCCTGACAACATATGTTGTCGGCAAATTTGGATATGAAAGCACATCATAACTCTGCTCTTTCAGCCTCCTCTCCCCTGACAGCTGAGATGGTCTCCCCTGATACATTCACAACATATACCTCAGCCAACCATACATTATTGACGAGCTCTGGATAAACATAGGCTACTGCAGTCTCTGGCTGTACAAAAGGCGCTATGGAGCTGAAGCTGTTGCTACAGTAGACACCTCCTTTTGTTTCTGCCCCCTGACTGAATGAAAAGGAAACTGTAATTTTTGATAGGGCTATGTCTAGGATCCAGGAATGTAACCATGCAAGATTTTCATCTTTAATGAGAGCTTTTTCATATCTTCTCCGACCATAAATAAATCTAATCTTGACAGATTAGATTCTTGCTCTCTTAAACGCTATCAGATAATTTCTTTAATCACCTCTTAGTTGCAAGAAAGGAGGTGAGGATGTGCAGCGCAGTAACTTAAATGGTATCCATGTGGGGAGGAGATAATAGGAGGAGTCCTTTAAGCTGTAGATATCCCACTCTTTAGCATCACAGACTGACTCATCAGACTCAAAGATCAAGTATAATCACTGCATTTTGTTTGGCTTTTGAACAGGCAGTCAACGCACTGGCAGTAGAGAAGCCAATGTACCTGTTTGCCAATGAGGCTGAAGCTGCAGTATCAGAACCTCTTTAGGATAAATCACATGTGCATAGATATAGCCAGCTCTCCTACAAGAACCACGAGGATAAAGAAATAAGAGAACAAACACAAGTAAGTTTGTACCAACCTCTGTCTGAAAGACTGTCAGAAATGACTGAATTTTATCATTATCTGTTACTAACTCCTCATAGAGAGTGGGAAAAACACTTCAGGAGAAACAGCTGAAGCTGTCAGTTGAGAAGAACAGCTGAGAGAGTCAGGGCAACTCTAATTACAAGAACCTGATCTTATCTGGAGATAATTCTTACTTTCAAGCCCCCAGCTCAGGAGGGGAAGCAGTCCATGCTGCTTAGTGCACTCCAGGCTGCATCTCTCTTCTATGTGTGACATGAGTTAAGGTACACGAAATTTTGTCTGGTATTTGCTTCAGAGTTAAGCATGCTACTTTTTTTTTATTGACTGTCATAGAAATTTAATACTGACTTACAAATTTTTGTGATTACAAGAACGTACTGGATACATGCACAAGGTGAAATCCTGGGATTTTTTCCATTTATTTAAATAAATCCAAGATGGACCTTGATTCAGAAGAAAGAAGATGAACGTTTTATCTTCTTAGGCATTTCTCTGTCTTTTGAAACCTTTCCTCTATCTCATGGTATTTCACATATGAATATATACAGAACCTTATAGCAAGCCCTTGACTTATTCAGTCTTATCTATTTTTTTTTTTTTTTTTTTAACTCGCTATAATTGGGCATATGGAAATGCTTGGAAAAGGAAGAATCCACACAAGTTCAGTGTTGCTCCAAATTTTCTGCACTCAAGAAACAATGGTATAAATATGCGAGTCAAATTCACACTCAAATAATATCTGATATTCTGCTACACTAAAACATGCAACACTCATTACTTTCTAGTCACAGTACAGACATTGATTCTGTGTTATCCTTACAGCCTTTACTATCAAATGTAATTTGTTTTGCAGATTCTGAAGCCAGATGCTATTCTCTTGAAAAGCATTTGATGTACATAAGTGTAACAGCCAATTGTACTATTGTTCATGAATTCCTGTGTTCCAGTGTAGCTTTGAGAAGATTTTTCTAATTAAGAAAATCTGTTTTGCCCAAGGAAGAAGAAAAGGTCATCAATATTAATAATGGCAAGATCTTTCTCTCATAATCGGAATCTCATATTTCATAATAAGAATCATAAAACAATATTCTTTGGAGGATAGAAAAAAATCAATTTTAGCAGGCATCCACTAAGCAAAGATAGATAAGTGCGCTGCAGGCTATACTGAGCAAAGTATTTGTTGTCTAGGGTGGGCATATGGCAGTGTAGGGCTTTCAGATAGGATTTCAGGCTCTAAGAGGAATGATCAGAAAGCTCTGCTCTAAAACACAGGTTAACATGTAGCTAGCTTTGAGTACAACGGGGCTTTTCATTTCTGTGATGTTAAATTCCCAAGAATATTAGAAATCAAGAAGAAATTTGCTTCCACAGGATAAACGCTTGATGAAAATGGAGGGGAGACGTTGAAGTGCAATCAGCAGACACAAATTTATTTTACAAGAAAGCAATACATGCAGGTTAAAGCTACACTTCCTAGTAAAAAAAAAAAAGAGTGAATTTAGTCTACAGTAAGCCATTACAATTCAGGAGGATCCTAATTAAAGATTACAGAATCACAGAATCATAGGGGTTGGAAGGGACCTCCAGAGATCATCGAGTCCAACCCCCCTGCCAAAGCAGGTTCCCTACACCAGGTTGCACAGGTGGGCATCCAGGCGGGTCTTGAATATCTCCAGAGAAGGAGACTCCACAACCTCCCTGGGCAGCCTGTTCCAGTGCTCCGTCACCCTCACCATAAAGAAGTTCTTGCGCACATTGGTGCAGAACTTCCTATGCTCCAGTTTCTGGCCGTTTCCCCTTGTCCTGTCTCCACACACTGCTGAAAAGAGTCTGGCCTCGCCACTTTGCCCCCCACACCTTAGATATTTACAGACCTGGATCAGGTCCCCTCTCAGTCTTCTTTTCTCAAGGCTAAACAGACCCAGTTCACTTAGCCTTTCTTCACAGGGGAGATGCTCCAGGCCCTTCACCATCTTTGTGGCCCTCTGCTGGACTCTTTCCAAGAGATCCCTGTCTTTTTTGTACTGGGGAGCCCAGAACTGGACACAGTACTCCAGATGAGGCCTTACCAGGGCAGAGTAGAGGGGGAGGATCACCTCCCTCGACCTCCTGGCCACGCTCTTTTTAATGCAGCCCAGAATGTCATTGGCCTTTTTGGCCACAAGGGCACACTGCTGGCTAATGGCCATCCTGTCGTCCACCAGGACACCCAGGTCCCTCTCTGCAGAGCTCCTCTCCAGCAGGTCATCCCCCAACCTGTACCGCTGCATGCAATAAATTGATTGCAAACTATTGTTCAAGTAATCAATTTTTTTTCCACATTTTGTCATCACACTATATACTGTTATTTCCTCCAGAATATTGTATTTAATGCTGGTTAGAAAGCTGGTGTGCACAGATTGTGCTTGCTACAGGATTTAATTGTGCCTTATGTAGATTTCCTTCTGCCAGTGTTTAGTTAGATATTGATCCACATAACTGGAGGACCTTTTTATTGATTTTTTTCTTTTAATAATTTATCTATAAACAGATATTTGAGGAAAACACACTAGGCAATAAGCACATTCATATTTCAAAATTCTGCAAGTAACAAGTCTTACTATCAATCTGTAGCTATCTTGGATCATGTCTTACTGATGGACAAAATTGAATATTATTTCAAGGAGTGAAATGAAATCATAGAACCACAGAATCATTAAGGTTGGAAAAGACCACTAAGATCATCCAGTCCAAACCCCAAGCCACCCTCACCATGCCCACTGACCATGTTCCTCAGTGCCACATCTGCACGGTTCTTGAACTCCTCCAGGGACTGTGACTGCACCACCTCCCTGGGCAGCCTGTGCCAATGAATTACCAGTGTATTCTTCTCAGAAGTAGTTTTTCCTAATGTGCAATATCTTGATATCCTAATATCCAATTGCCTGACCCTTAGATGAGCAGCTGTATGCGAAAGGAACTAAGCTTACAATTAAGTCTTAACTGATACTGATGAGAAATTCAGTCAGCAGAGGTTGTTTGAGATGTAAGTTACAGCACACATCAAGTCCACTAAAACAAAGAGCTTCTTTGGTTGTTTCCGTTTTATAATACATCCCATTATTTTTGTGGGGCACAACAGGTGCAGGGGTGCAGGGGAGATTATTCAGCCTAGGGCAAAAAGGCCTAATCGTATGGCTGCTCTTTTGATGGCACAGCCTTGATTACCCAAATGTCATGGGAACACTGAATACTTCTGCATAATTAGGACCCTGGCTAATGGTAGTGCTTTTAAATGTAATTAACAACTTTCTGGGGATATTATTTCGAAAAATGTGAGATTGTGGTAACTGAAGTTCAGAAAACTGTGGTAGAACTAATGAGAGCTGGCATGAAGTTAGTGGGGAATTATGGGAAATAGCAATTAAGAAATATGAAGTTATCTTTCTTTTTTTGAGGCTATTACACAAGCATACCAGCAGGAGACTTCCACTCACATGATATGTTAAATTCAATAGAAAGTATAAAAGCAAAATTACATTTCAAAGATTGAAATAAACCCTGCTCCACGAGCATGGAGAAAGGTGGCTTTGTATCCAGCGTGAGCTGGAAACATAGTCCAGCTTTTCACATGCTCAAATCTGAGCAGGCAGCTAGGAGGAATTTACATAGATGCTCCAAGAAAATACTAAGGGTATTAGTTTCTGCAAAATCCTTAACTTTTTTTTCCCCCTTTTTAGAAAATAACAGAGAGCTACTGTACCCTGCTGAGACCAACATCTGTGCAGACAATTAAACCCTTTTAGACCTCGAGCAGGGGAAACTCAGAGGAACCAGCCCTTTTTTACTGAATCCTCTGAAGGATTACAGATAAATAAAAGATTTTGCAAGCATCTAGGCATATACATAATTACAAAGAGGTCCCACTGATTTGTTTTTTAAATAAATTTGGTTAACAATGAAGTTTTATTTCCTGAAAAATACTTACTGATATTGGCACTTAGGTCTGAAATGCAGCTCTAACATCTTTGTTGTGTACCCTGCTTGGAAGGAGGCCAGATCTGAGGTAACAGCATAAGCAGCTGAAGGAATCCTTGAGTTTGACTCTTCAAATTTCACAGGAAGTAATTTCTCAAAACTTGCTTCATGATGATATAATGCCACAGGCTCATTATATGGCACTGTGGTTTTCTTCTCCCAATCTTTTCAGTCATTTAGTTAGGGTTGGACGAATGATGCAGAATATTTCTGCAACTTACATTTATACCTGGGAATGTAGTTATGAAGGGGACTCCAAGCAATGGAGGATGCCAGTATGTTATGGGTAGCTTAAAGGTGCTGCAAGTTCAGTCCCTGCTCTCAAGGACTTAAAACTTAAATGAACAAAGTGAGCAAGGAAACTGAAATGAAGAGCTCTGCAAGACAAAGAAGAATGAAAAAGACACATTTGCAGATACCATTTTAACGGCACTTTCTGAGGGAAAATGCTTCTGCTGAAATTATTCTGACCCAGGGCTGTGTATTAACAGCTCTCTGTGCTAACCACTGTACTTTCCCCAGCGCACATACCACTCTGCAGGAGCAAAAGCTTATACATTCAACAATGAATGTTAGGTTCTGGGAAATCACTGCCAGCAACTCAGGTTCCCAGGATAAGAAAAAAAGAAAGAGGACAGAAAAAAAAGAAAAGAAGAAAGAAATGGACAGCCTCTTTAGCAGGGTCTGTTGTAATAGGATAAGGGGAAATGGTTTCAAACTAAAAGAGGGGAGATTTAGACTGGACATAAGGAAGAATTTTTTTACAATAAGAGTGGTGACGCACTGGCACAAGTTGCCCAGAGAGGTGGTGGATGCCCCATTCCTTGAGGCATTCAAGGTTAGGTTGGGCAGAGCTCTGAGCACCTGATGTAGCTGTAGGTGTCCCTGTTCATTGCAGGGGAGTTGGACTAGATGGCTTTTAAGCACCCCTTCCAATTCAAACAATTCTATGATTCTATGAAAACAGATAGATTGGCTGTGGTTTTCCCTCCCTGCATCCACCCTCAGCTTTGTTGCAGGTGTGAATCCACTACCTCTGGGGACAGGCAGCAGGTGGTTCCTTCTCACATGGTGATTTTGGCAGTGCTTTGCTTTGCTCTGATAGATGGAGGCAGTGCTAAGAAAAATTACACCATGGTAAACATGTACCCCTTCAGTGAGATGATAGCACATTATGGATGTGCTTCCTAACACAGAGAGGATGCCTGAACATACTTGACCTGTTGAAGCTTAGCCCCTGGCATATATAGAGTGAAAGAAGATGTCTCTTATGTCATCTTGTTTTTTGTTTTTAAATCCCTGTATTCATGACACAATATCAGGGAACAAGTGTTCTGCTGTTTCAAAATTGTCAAAAATAGTACATTTCACGAGTCTATCAGGGAAGTCATAAAGTAAATTAGAAAGTAGAACATAGGATTGTTAATGTTTGGGTATGTCCCCCATGCATGTGGTGTCAGCAGGACAGTGTGTGTTCTGGAGCATGGCTGGCCTCTTCCTGCAAACCCAAGCTGGGCAGGCCGGAGCACCACAGAGAGAAGAAGCCTGGATGGGGAGAATGTAGCAGATGTGCTAGGTCATGGCTTGAAACAGTGACTGAGCACCTGGCAGGAAGGCAGGACTAACCCAGGGGAGCTCAGGTGCACGCAAAGTGACTGGAAGGGGTGGAGCCAGGATCCACCCCTTCCCAGACCTCATTTAAGGGTTGGCAGTGCAGGTAAGGGTATCTTGCTGGAGATCTCTGGTTACCTGAGATCTTCTGAAGGTAAGTAGCTTCTTTCCTTTATTTCTGTGCCTGTGGCTGTTGCACTTGGGCAAATCTTTACTTGTTATAGCTAGGCACCTTGTTGCTCTGCTGTCATTGTTGTGCTTTCTATTGCATTACAGCTCACAAACAGGGAGGCAAATGCTCCTTTCTGACAGTGTGGTTATGCTTTGAATATGGTTTATACTCTGAGTCCAGCACGATGAGCTACAGCACTAAGGTATAAACAGTGCTGGTTTCAAGAGGTATTAAAATGGCAGTGATGAAAATATTTATGTCACTGTAAAAATAAGTACTTTTCTAATAACTACTGTGTATTTAAATATTGGTTTCAAAATGTGGCTCAGTTTACAGAGTGGGTTGACTTATGTGTTTGAAGAGCAGATAATTGTTTGAGTTTGCACACCAGATTAACTTCATAATAAGATCTTATAGAACATGTAATTATGAATGCTCTTCTAATAAATGATAATGAAATCAAAGAATTCAATACCTGGAGTTCCGCACACAGTTAAGCATGCACTGTCCATGCTTTAGGAGAGGACTCCATTGGCTGGGACCTTCTGCTCTAAGGTATATTTAGTGTGAAGTAAATGGCCTGTGCACTGGTCATAGCTCACAACTGCAGTGTTGGCTTGCACTGGCTTTTGCTGGTGCTGAGCGGGCAGTGGAGGCAGACTTGTCTCCTCCATCTGGTTCCAGAGCCAGACATACTCAGGAGGCATAATGGAGAATGATGGGGAAAAAAGTAAGAGTAGTGGTAACAGTTACTTCGTAAATAGGGATTTTCGTTCTCATTACTCCCAAACAAAATTGAGTTGTCAACTGTAAAACAGAGGATGGATCAAATGTAATGGACAGTGGCTCTTCCATGTGGATAATAACTCCTGAAGAAATAGGAGTATCTTGGCTTCAGATACAACTAACTTACGAATAAAAACCAACAAACCAACACATTGCTAATCTGGATGATCTTATATTACAGCAAAAAAGTAAAGACAGCATTTTGTCTGGGATAATACAGAATATATACAGAAGTCTGTAAATAGAGTATTCATTTATGATAATTGAGGCAGAAATGTTGGTAACTGCTACTACAAGGGCACTTCAAAAAATGAATGGGGGCAAAAATATTACATACTGGGATTATTCTTCCTCTTCTGAGTTTCTTCTTGTTTCATTCCTTGACAAAGGTTACCCAGCCTCAGCATCCAGAGTTTGTTGCTCCACCTAGACAAGTCTCAGATCACACTTCAAGGAGTGGGAGACATCCAAGCCACAGAGTTGACACACAGGACCTGAGTCCCCATCAAAATGTTGCAGTTTCACTGCCATTGATTGACAAAGGCAGCACTCTTTAATCTAGGGAGAAAAAACATGCATATATGTATCAGCGCAGGTATTTCTTGGTTGTGCCCAGTCAACTCTAAGATGAGCTGTGAGACTTAGCTCCCATGGTCCCTGGCTAGGTGCTGGGGCCAGTGCCCTGGATTTTGTTGCAAAATCCTCAGAATTTCAAGACTCAGCTAGTGGCTCTTGGTGCTAGTGAGTTAGTCTGAAGCCTGTCACTGGATGTGGAATCAGTGTAACCCAGCAAAAATTGCAGCGATAAACATAAGTGGGGCAAATGATCACATCGACCCAACTTTTGCACTTAGTATCAACTGAGAATTAACCTTCTGGGTAAAAAAAAAATAGTATGACAAATAGCTGATTTAATGCCAACACCATGGAGTTCTGTGCTGGAGTAGCCTTCATTTTACTGTTTCGGTAGATAATATAACTAGCAGACTATTAATTTTTAGCTGATGTGTCTCATCCAGTAGTGCAGTAATGTTTGGCAAGAGGGTGGACTTACTGTATAAAAGATTTCTTTATTTCTGTATGATATTGTAATGATAAAGGTTATACAGAAACCCAGTGTTTTGAGGGAAATCCTTGTTTGCAACAAATGCTGTTCTTAAACTTTTTGACTAGCAGGCCTCGTTTTACCACATTTTATGGTGAGTCATTTAGAAGCATGTGTTAACCTGAGAGTAAAGATGCACCCTGGCCTGCCACTGTCCCTATTGCCCAAGCAGAATCACAGATGTACTGGGCTGAGGCAAAGTCAGGGTGCTCATTCTTTCTACACTATTCCTGTTACTAATTTGGCCGAGTGTTTTTATGAGTCTAAATGGATGATTTAAAAGCTTTGTTGGATGCATTCAGTCCCTGTAATCTTCAAAACAACACAGACAGGAAACTTTCTTTTTGGCGCTACCAAAGAAGAGATCTCGGGATAAAAATGGAGCAGGAGAAAAAGTGAGACAAGTAAATGAAGTTTGAGTATAAATTTTATATGATGATGTTAAACTTCTGATTTTTGTAGACCTATTGTATTTTTTTTTTATCTTATATTGTTGGTATTTGTTTGTTTTTTAGATAGCAATAATACACATTTCTAAGCCATAGGAAACATTAGCAACTTTGTAGAATTTGGTAGGAAAAAAAGTTCTTTGTAATTAGTTCTGATGTTACCAACAACCCTTAGTTATTTTTCCCTAGTAAATACTCTGCAGATTTTATATAAGACTTTTGTATTCAGTAAACTTTGTCACTTACTGTAGTTCACTAGCCTCATCATGAAATGTGTTTGTCTCATTCTCAATTTTGTAACATTGTGCATCCAAATGGTTTGGCACAGAGCTCATATGAGGTCAAAGTCAACCAAGTAAAAATATTGAAGTGCCTTGCGGAGGCTTTATATGCCCCAGGGACTACTCAATATGAAGGAGGAGAAAGCAGTATCTAACACTTCTTTTTCCTTAATTGTCTCTACACCCAAATAGATGTGACTTAATGAGAAGTAAATTTTCTGGTTGAGATCTTAAAGCTGAGGCAAGACTGGCCCATGTATATTAAGTCATGGTAAGGCCACCTCTCTGCTCAAGTTCATGTTATGTTGTGTGTGTGCTGGAGGGCTCATGTATATATGCAGATGTGTATACGAACACCTTGAACAAGTTTCAGGACAAATGTCTTATTTAGCTCAACTCCAAATTAACCCATCATCTAGGTGTTACCAAGTTCTGCTTGCGCTCCAGAGAGCAGACTGCATCATAGAATTGCTAAGGTTGAAAAAGACCTCTATGATCATCCAGTTCAGCCACCAACTCATTCTCACCATACCCACTATTTATGTCCTTCGGTGCCACATCTCCTCCATGGTTTTTTGAACACCTCCAGGGACAGTGACTCCACCACCTCCCTGGGCAGCCCATTCCAATGCCTGACCACTCTTCATGAGAAAAATAATTTCCTAATATTCAACTGACATGGTTGGATATCTGCTCTGCCATGGCTGGATATTAGCCTATGCATTTCTCTGCAAATGACAGTCTCAGATGTCATGTGCAGCCCAACCTGGAGGAGAGGGACCTGGGACAGCAGGGGATGTGTGGCCACTATGTTAGCAGTGTGACCACCACTTACCCCTAGCTCTGCATTGCTGCTGTGCTCGTGGGGAGTAAAGCCCCAGGTGTGGTGCACCAATGCATGAGCGTTACAGCTGCTTCCTAAGCCACAAGTAACCATTCCTCATACATTGACGCAGTGTAAGTACCCACTTCAATTTTCAGTTCCCATTTAGCACTTATAATTTACCTCAGAGTAGTACAGGTACCTGTATTACTGTGCCATATCCTGAGGATCCTTTCATAATATGTTAGAATTCTAGTGTTACTTGCTTTTTTAAAATAAATTTTTACCTTAGTGATTTAATCGATAAAAGATGAAACATTTAATTTTCATACATTGTGATCTGTTTCACCTTCTCTACAGCCTGAAGGCTCCAAGGGCTTTCTTTTTGCTATCAAAAAGCCTTCAGAGTAAATCATTATAACATACTAGAAGTGGAAGTATAAAAGTCTTGTTTCATGTTATTTTGAGCCTGATTTAATTCTGTGATCTCTCTTTTTATTGTGTGAAATAGAACCTTTTGCTGAATGGAGATGTAGGACAAAGCCCGTACAACACTTACATCTCATACTACTTTGCACAGAGCCTACATGCATCACAGATTTTCAGAGGTGTTAAAAATAATGTAGGAGGGGACTTTTTTGTTTTGTTTTCCCTACAGGAAAAAAAAAACAAACATATTTTTCTAATGTTATGAGGATTCTGTTTCTTACATAAATTCACCTCCTGCTGTTTCTTCACCTATTATTACCTATTAGCAATTTGGGTTGGGCAGATAACAACTAAGTATCCCAGTGATGAGCCTGAGAAGTTAATTAGAAGGGACTGAGCCTTGTACTAATGTTATCTGTCACTCTATAAATGGCTTAATAGGAGTTCATTTATTCAGGTTTATAAGCAGCTGTAAGGAAAGCTCTGTAGGAGGGGTTCACAGAGTCAGATTGTTCCATGACTTTCATGCTTTCTCTGCAATGCCTGCTTAGAGGATTGCTGGGAAGTGGGAGCTGCTTTTGGATAATACTGTCAGCTCTGCAGGTTGGTGCTGCAATTGCTGTGGAGACGTATCTTGAAAGTATATAAATACATGTCAATGATCTTTAATTTTTTTTTTTTTTACTACTTGCCAGGCTTTTTTCCAGCTTTTTTCCTTTATCCTGTAATTATTTCCATGCTAAAATAGCTGCCAATTGTAATTCCAATCTGTTTCAAAATTTTTCTTCTTTTGAACTCCAAGTCATTTTAATATGAATGAATTTTCTGTTTCAAGAACTGCATTTGAAATGTTACAGGTATGTTATTTCTCTTCCTCGAACAAATGGCATCATGGCAAGAGTCATTAAAGTAACACTTACCATCAGGAGGACTATTAACAAAGCTGCTGGGCTCCAAAGGGCAGACTTAACTTTCAGACTTGCTGGTGTGTGGGGCTGTTGTACTAGATGACAGCCTATGCTTCAGGTTTAAAGGCATATTTTCTTATGAAGATGGAGTAAATGTCCAACAGCTCTCCAATAATTGATTAGATTACATATTATTGATGGATTACAGATGAAATGTATTGGATTCAAGACAAATACTTCATTTTCTCAATGTCTGACTATCAGTGGTTACATTCCACTACTGAACACATCACACAAGAAAACCGTATCCAAAGTCTATGGTATACAGATATTGAAGGAATAATGAGATGCTCTCATTCTCTTTCTGTAAATCAGAAAACAAAGTTAAACAAGCAATGAGAAGTTCTCCAAGTGTTCACAAAAAATTATGGAATAAAAAGGCTGAAATCCTGGGACATAAGTAAAATTAATTACTAGTTATTTAATTAGCAATGCTGTCTGCTCATGGCTTAGGCAACAGTAAGAGTAGATAATGCTAATTCCTAGCTGAACGATACCATCTGGTGGGTACCCAGGAAATTACAGTTTCAATATCAAAACCATCTTTAGTATATTTTTCAGTCTGAAATTGCTGAAAATATAGACACATTCTGTAAGTGCCATACTATGAACAGAATACTACTAAAACTTTTCTGTAACTTGCACTTTCTGATATTAATACTCCAAGCCCTAACAATAATATGTACAGATACTAACTTCTAACTTGTTCAGTGCAAGTTTTACAGTGAAAAAAGAGTGATACTAACCTTCAGTTGTTATTTAGGCCTTTAAAATCTTGTGACAAGGAAATTACTGGAAGGAAAACCAATAAGAACTGATAAGATAGGGCTTTGGGGGGAACAGTGCTGAATTCTGCTCCTCAGCTGTAGAGGATGTCCTTAAAAACCTTTAAAAATGTGCCAGCTGCTGACTTGAATAGTGTTTTGCCAACAGCCAGCACATGAGCTATTAACAGTAACAACAAATAAATATGATTTAAAACCAAAAAAAGCAATGATCACCACGTACAGTGAAGAACTCTGCTGAGTACTGTAGCTGTTAAAAGAAAAAGAAAACATGCTTTTACAGATCTTGTAAAATAAAATGTCTGGGTTCAAACAACATATTCTTAGGCTATAAAACTTGTCTGAAAAAAAGCATTTTTTCCAAACACAACTTGTCTATTAAGAGCTAAATATTGAAAGATCAATTCAACTCTCATTAGTGTGACTGAGAAGGCACCCAAGAATTGAATTGGAAGAGCTTATCCTGCTGTCTCTGCCGAGGGTGACATGATCCTCAGTAACATATCACAGATTATTCCAGCATAAAATCTTCTGCATCAGAGCAAGTAAGCCTTTAAGGAAGACTAAACAAGTTATCTCTAAACAACACCCTGGAGACATTCAAGGCCAGGCTGGATGAGGCTTTGAGCAACCTGATCTAGCTGCAGATGTCTCTGTTCATTGCAGGAGAGTTGGATTAGATCACCTTTAAAGGTCCCTTCCAACTCTAAGGATTCTATGATTCTATGAAGGCTCCAGCATGAATAACCTATGTGTTGTTTTTGGCTTTTTTTTTTTGGTAGGCAGGCTTTGCTTACAGTGAGAAGTGAGCCATTACAAGTTCTGCTCCACAATCTTTGGACAGATGCTCTCCTTTGTGTAAGGCAGAGGAGTCAGCAGTGGCTGGGTAAGGGAACGAAGAAAACATTGACTTCTGTGAGCTGTCTTTGCAACCTGTAAAAACTGGGTGTGAATGGTTAAGAATAATAACTTTGCACATGTCTTCAGTCATTCCCATGTTGCATCAGTTTCCAAAAGACTTTTCTCTGTTGTAAACAGAGGCTCAGAAGGCTCTATGTAGAGCCAGTAATGCCAACTTGAGTTCCAGAGAGCCAAGGGTACTTCTGTTCTCTAGGATAGTAGCAATTATGTGTACTCGTATCCATAAGTTTTAATGATTTCTTTCAGCTGATAAGATGGACCTTAGGAGAGATCACATTCGGGTGAATGACATCTGAAAGTCTCTGTGAAAGGAGACTCTTGTAGAAAGTGCAGATTATCTGCAGTCGCACTACTGCTTCACTTGCTCTTGTCTGTAGGTTGACTTGCACTAATTCTGGCTTATGTAGAGACCTTTGACTTGTGGTCTTCTGCAAAATGATAATCATGCAAAGGTTGGACTCAATAGTTATTAATTTAAATCAGCATTGTTGTTCTTACTCAATGACTGACATAATATTTCTCTCAGGAAGATGTTTATTAATATTTAACTACAGAAAGCAAAGCTGCTTTCCACTACATTTGCCCCTAACTGAAATAGAAAATGGTGCTTCAAATTTGGATGCAATTAGTCAAATGAAGCAAGAGCAAAATCTCAGGAGAATTACTGAAGAGGATTTGGCTTAATCATTTAATAGATGGATGCTGCACTTTCTTAAAGAATTGTCTCAGATAAGGCAGAGAAGTACAATGAGTAAATCATTGTACTGAAAAGCTAGGAAAGTGTTCTAGGAAATAATGGAAGTCTAGAATTGGGAGAGAAAAGGTGGGAAATGTTTGTCCTTGGCAATTGGATGTTTTAAGAAAACAAACCTCAACAATTATTAGAACCCAGCTTTGCTATCAAGTTTTGTAGTGGGAAATTCACTATGTTATTATAAGACCTAGAGTTTCTGATCACCATACTGGGTTAGGGCCTGAAATAGCACTGGGGAGAAGCAAGTTCCAAAAAGTGCCTGTGACAGAGCAGTCTGAAACCTGACCTCTCAGGCTTCTTTGTGGATGTCCACAATTCTCACGCAACTTGGTTGTCATAGCACCTTCCATAAAGTACTGCCAAAACATAGAAATATCACTTCTGAAGGATTTTATAGGCCAATTAAACAAGCTGGTTTGGTCTGGCATTAAGGCATGGAACATAGGTTTTAACAACAACAACAAAAAAATAATTATTACATGTTGTTTTATGTGAGTAATGGCAAGACTGGTCCTGAGGTAAAAGCTCCTGGAAAAAGTCACACACTAACACTGATGAGGAAAACATTTGTTTGCCTCGATCACTAGACAGATATATAACAAAAAACAATATTTACAGTGCGAGTCAAGAATCATAAGCTCTCATCTTGGCTGCAAAATGATACAGCTTCATATAGCACATGGAACTATAGTTAGTCACAACTGGAAATCTACCTCTTGCTGAAACCTTTTCCTCTCACAAAATCAACAAAATTAATTCTCTAAAGAAGTGGTCATTGCTATAGAAAACCTGCAGGCTTTTTCACTGTCCAAGGCAATGTGCCAGCGCAACACAAAGAGTGTGGTACTGGGTGGCTGTGGTGCCAGGGCACTGTGTCAGATGGATGGTGGCTGAGTCTACTCCCCTGGTCCAGCCCTTGTGAAAGGAGCACAGACAACCAACTGAATATAAACTCCCTTGTCTAGTGATAGTTTAGAAGTTTACACAACATTACAATTATAAGACAGCATGACTTGAAGTGTATATTGTACGTTGATATAACTTTTACAATTCTACCACAGAAAAAAAAAAGTTTTTGACAGCTTTCAATGGTCTGAAAGACATCCTCCATTCTTGGCAGCTACGTTACACTTGAAAAGACACTTGTCTTTTTTCCTGGCAGTTGATGACTCGGTAAGTTAATATCAGCAACACTGCTACTCTGGATTCTATGCACTTTAAACAAATGTGGAAAAAAAGAATATTAGAATAACTCTCTGTGTGTAGGACCTGAAATGTTCATTTTAAACAAGTACTTGCTCATATCAGTTAAGTTCTAAGAGACAGGCAAACTGCATTTAGCAAGTCTGGAGAAGGTATGCTGATTAGGTTGCTGTCTGTCATGTGGTCATGGAAGTATCACGTGCTGTGCAAGAGCAGAATTTGAGCAGTGAATGCCAGACTGCTTTATAAGATACATTAAAGCAGGCTTTATCTACGAAACAAACAAGAAATTGCTTAAAAACTGTTTGATAATCATTTTTTGTGGTATCCATTTTTGGTAAGAGTTCTTTATAGTGTTTTACTGAGGTTACGTATTTAACTTGTGTTGGATATTAGAAAAAACTTCTTAGAGTGGTGATGCAGTGGCACATGCTGCCCAGGGAGGTGGTGGAATCGCCATCCCTGGAGGTGTTCAAGGAACATGAATATGTGGCACTGAGGGACATTGTCAATGGGCATGGTGGGGGTAGGCTGGTGGTTGGACTAGATGATCTTAGTGGTCTTTTCAAGCATTAATGATGCTATGATTCTAATCCCACGTGAATCCCGATAAAATAGCCCTGCTGAGAGACTAACTGAAGGGAAATGATAGCCCTTAAAATAATTTTAAATTATTCGAGTTAATGAGGTATCCTTGTCCTGCCAGGGTGTTTCTAGTGGCTCTGCCAGAGGCCATCTATTCTTGGTCAAATACTGTTGTAGGATCTTTGCCAATGGTCTGTGAGGAAATGAAATTCATTCTGATTAAAAAAAAAAAAAGTCAGCCAACAGAAAAATGCGTGGTATAGCAAAATGATCTGTTGGTTATGTCAGTTATTCACACCCATTTCTAATGCTTTTCAATCAAAATATAGCCTGTACCATATGAAAACTGAAAAAGGAGTGGTAATATTCCCACAAGAACTGTGTTCTTGGTTATCTTTGCATACTGGAAAGCTGAACTTGGAGAAACACACATTTTAATATTGGGTAAAGTTGCGTGTATAGGAGCAGAAAGTATTGGTCACACTGACAGGGGAGCTGTTGGCATATCTTTGGGTCACACTGAGAATGAAAAAGATACCTGCCTCATTTCCTGACTACAAAACTCCCCAGTGCGGTGCTAATGTTAAGAAAATGGATTCAATTGCTACATGCAGGAGTACAGGAAAATCTTCCTGAAGCCATGTGATGAGACTTCCTGTATATATCATGGCAGTGAAACTAATGAGACTGGAAGCTACATCCAGGGAAAAAACCCAGGCACACCCCTGGACAGCCACCAGCTCTGCAGGAGTGGCATCAGGCAGACAGGGATGTCCTTCCGCAAAGGGCTCTGACATCTCCTTCCATAAATGGAGCCGCAGCCTGCAGGTAATAGAAATGTGCAGCTGCCTGCAGGGATAGGGAAAATGCCAAATGTCAAGTCCTGCATTGCTCAGGAGTGTGGTGAATCAGTCAGAGGTTTTGTGGTCTTGAATCACAGAATCATGAAGGTGGAAAAGACCACTAAGATCAAGTCCAACTGTCAGACTATCCCACCATGACAACTAACCATGTCTCTCAGTGCCACCTCTCTGCATTTCTTGAACGCCTCCATGGACGGTGACCCCATCACCTCCTTGAGCAGCCCATTTCAGCACATAATCAATCTGACAGGTTTTTCCTAATATCCAACCTGAACCTCCCCTGGCACAACTCGAGGCCATGCCGTCTCTTGTCTTATCACTGTTACCTGGGAGAAGAGGCAGACCCCACCTTGCCACAACCTCTTGTCAGGCAGTTGCAGAGAGCCATAAGGTCTGTCCTGAGCCTCCTCTTCTCCAGAATAAACAATCCCAGTTCACTCAGCTGCTTCCTATACAACCTGTGCTCTAGACCTTGATAGCTTTGTTGCCCTTGTCTGGACATGCACCAGTGCTCCTTCAGCATAGTGAGTAGAGAACACAGAAAACAACCCACCATGTCTGCTGAATTCCTGATTGCTTTTTGTTCTGGCTACAGAACATAGTTCAGTTCCTCTTGTAATATCTTATTCTAGGCCTGAGACCTCCTAGGACTCTGTGTGATAATAGGTACATATCCAATTTTCATTTAGGTGACACAGGAAGAAAACATGCTTATAAACCTACAACATGTCACCCCAAAATACGAGTGGTTCTTATTTCATTCATTGGCCCTCCATGTGCTTCCACACTGTCTGTGCCTTCTGGCACAACATTTCAGCTATGTCAGTGGCTGCTTTGGGCAAAACAGAGCTGGGAACACTGTAAGCATGGGCAGTGCTGATCTGTTGTTACCATGAGGGCACTGATACGTATTTGCAGTGCTGAGATGAGATTGCTTTTCTGTATCTGGAAGTGGAACCCTGGGGAAGTGTTGGGCTGTGTTATCAACAGAATTGCAGACAACATGAAAAATGCAAAATGACCTTTTCTTCACTTTATTTCTATATTTATGAATTGCTAGCGGGTTCTTCATAAAGACTCCTTTCAAGGTGGAATAGGGGATCTTGGTGCAGCTGGTTTTGTTCCCCCTGTGTAAGGCCTGGCTGTAGGGAGGTACTGGCTGTCACCCTGTGGCTGTCTGGAAAGGTTTCCTTGCTGCTTTCTGCTTCTGTTGTGACCTCCCTTTTTACCAGCAGAGTGCGTGTTGTGTTCACATCCATATAAACAAATTGTTCATTTATCAGGAAGCAAAACCAGAGGTAGTGATGGAGGAAGGAGCTGATCCCAAAGAATCTATGATACTGTTCCATTAACTCATTTAAAGCATGCCTCGCTGACAGTACCAGCAACTGCATGAATCACACTGTTTTATATCTAACATAGCTGCCCCAGTTTCAATGGCTTGATTTCCTAGCCATTAAAATAACTTTTTGCTAAAATAATAATAATAAACTAAAATCGTTGTTAAAACATCTCATAACTTTGACTACATATGAAACAGCAGCTATGGCTCAGAATATAGTATGGCTGTTTTAAGGACATTATCAAAATTTTCTGACCGAAGTTGTTTTGAAAATCAGCTCTAGAAGTTTGTGCAATTTCTGCATTTTAATTACAAAAGCACTTTCTGAATCCTGTGAAGTGGAATTTGGGTATACTGAAACACTTGGGAATGTAGCATAGTTCCTCCGTGGCCATGGTGGCTCACCAGGGTTCATTTGGTGTTATTATCATGCACGAATTGCAAAGCATTCATCATTTGCCTTAATATAATGCAAGAGGCGGCCACTTTTACTCTAGTACCTGCTGTTGTCAGGACTTGTTTGCTACTGGGAAAAGCAGCATAAACCCGGTGCTGTGAAACTCGTTAACCAGGCACTCCCGTTTCTCAGAGAGCGCTGCAGCCAGGGGCCGCCGCACGCCTGCGGACGGAGCTCGGCGTCGGGGAGCGGCGACGTCCGGCTGTGAGGCGGACACCAGGGGGCGCTCCGGGACCGCCGTTGCGGCACGACGTCCGTGGCGCCCCATCGGGTCCCGCTCCGCGGGGCCGGGGTGCGTGGCTGAGGATTTTGCCGTGAAGGAAGGATAGGAGTCTGCTGAAGTTTGTCTCGGGATCTTTATTGAAAATAAGGAAATAAGCAGAATTTGAAAAGAAAAAGAAGTAGAAAAAAGTTAAAAAAAAATAATAAGATGAAGTGAGGTGATAACGATAAAAATAAAACTGCAAGAGTCTCAGGGGTCGCCTCCTTCCCGCCGGGCTCGGACGGCCGCGAACAGCGGAACGCAGCGGCAGTTTCCCCACGCAGAGCCGTCGGAGCCGCACCTGCCCCAGGTGCGAGGCGGGCGGGCGGACGGCGAGGCGGGACTCGGGGCGGTGCGGGGCGGGGATCAGGGCGGGCACTGGGGCGGCGCGGCCAATGGGAGGCCGGGGGGGAGCCCGGCCGGGCGTCAAGAGGGACGGGATCAATGAGCGCCGCGCAAAGTTGGGGCCGGGCGGCGGTGTGCTCCGCGGCTGTGGATTACAAACTCAGCGGAGGAGGAGGAAGCGGCGGCGGCGGCGCTTGGCGGCGTCTCCCGGGCCGGGCATGGTGGTGGGGTGGTGGCGGCCGCTGAGGCGCGGCGGAGCACGAGGCCCCCGACGGCGCGGCGGCGGCTGCTGAACGGCGATGCGGTGCGGAGTCCCCGGCCGCCCCCCGGCCCCCGAGCGGCGGCGGGCGCAGGACGAGCGGCGCGGCCCTTGAGCGCGACGGACGGCCGATCGGGTCCCTCCCCGGCGGGGCAGGACGAGCGGAGCCTCGGCGGGACAGCGGGAGGGAGGGGCCGGAGCGAGGCGGCTGCGGGAGGCGGCCCCCGGCCGGGGGGCACCGCTGAAAGCGGCGGCGGCGGCGCCGGGCCCTACCGCGGAAGCGGCCCCAGGGTTGCTATGGGCCGCCCCACCGCCGCCGCCCGCCGGGCCCCGCCGCCCCTGCTGCTGTCGCTGCTGCTGCCGCTGCTGCCGCTGGGCGCCGCCGCCGAGCCCCGGCAGGTCTTCCAGGTGCTGGAGGAGCAGCCGGCCGGCACCTGGGTAGGCACCATCGCCACCCGGCCCGGCTTCACCTACCGGCTGAGCGAGCACCACGCCCTCTTCTCCATCAACGCCACCTCGGGCGCCCTGCACACCCGCGCCTCCATCGACCGCGAGAGCCTGGCCAGCGACGTGGTGGACCTGGTGGTGCTCTCCAGCCAGCCCACCTACCCCAGCGAGGTGCGCGTCCTTGTGCTCGACCTCAATGACAACGCTCCCGTCTTTCCCGACCCCTCCATCGTTGTGACTTTCAAGGAGGACACGGGCAGCGGGCGGCAGCTCATCCTGGACACGGCCACCGACGCTGACAGCGGCACCAATGGTGTGGACCACAGCTCCTATCGCATTGTGTCTGGCAACGAGGAGGGACGTTTCCGCCTCAACATCACCCTCAACCCTAGCGGCGAAGGTGCTTTCTTGCATCTAGTCTCGCAGGGCGGGCTGGATCGGGAGGCCACCCCCAGCTACCAGCTGCTGGTGCAAGTGGAGGATAAGGGCGAGCCCCGGCGGCGCGGGTACCTACAGGTCAACGTCACCGTGCAGGACATCAATGACAACCCTCCCGTCTTCAGTCAGACTCTTTATCAGGCACGTGTGCCCGAGGATGCACCCGTTGGGGCCAGTGTTCTGCAGGTGGCAGCAGCTGATGCTGATGAAGGCACCAATGCTGACATTCGCTACCGCCTGGAGGGAGGCGATGGTGGTGGTGGGGAGGGGGCCAGCAGCCTCCCGTTCGAGGTGGACCCTGAGAGTGGGGTGATCCGCATCCGGGAGCGCCTGGACTATGAGCTGTGACAGCAGTACTCACTGACAGTGCAGGCCACAGACCGCGGGGTGCCTGCATTGAGCGGCCGGGCTGAGGCCCTCATCCGCCTGCTGGATGTCAACGACAACGAGCCCCGGGTGAAGTTCCGCTACTTCCCAGCCACCTCCCGTTTTGCCTCTGTGGATGAGAATGCAGCACCTGGCACTGTGGTGGCCTTGCTGACAGTGAGTGATGCTGACTCCCCTGCTGCCAACGGGAACATCTCTGTGTCAATCTTGGCTGGCAACGAGCAGCGGCACTTCGAGGTGCACAGCAGTAAGGTACCCAACCTCAGCCTGATCAAGGTGGCAGCTGCGCTGGACCGGGAGCGCATCCCTGCCTATAACCTTACAGTGGCGGTAGCTGATAACTATGGGGCCTCACCACCACCCCCAGGCTTCCCCACCTCTTCCCTTTCCCCTGATGGGGTGGTGGCAACTCCAGTGAGCCGCTCTTCAGTGGCTAGCCTGGTGATCTTTGTGAATGACATCAATGACCACCCGCCTGTCTTTGAACAGTCAGTGTACAGGGTGAACATCAGTGAGGAGGTGCCTTTGGGCAGCTACGTGCGGGGCTTGAGTGCGACAGATCGTGACTCGGGCCTCAATGCCAACCTCAGATACAGCATTGTCTCAGGCAATGAGCTTGGCTGGTTCCACATCAGCGAGCACAGCGGGCTGGTCACCACAGCTGGTCCTGGGAGTGGCACTGCTGGGCATGCTGGGGGTGCGTCTGTCACCAGCGGGCTGGACCGGGAGACCACTTCCCAGGTGGTGCTCAACATCAGTGCACGTGACCAGGGGGTGCAGCCCAAATTTTCCTACGCGCAGTTGGTGGTGACCATCCTGGATGTCAACGACAACAAGCCTCGCTTCAGCCAACCTGAGGGCTACCAGGTTTCCTTGGCTGAAAACTCCCCATCGGGAACTGAGCTGCTGGTCCTGAGTGCTGTGGATGGAGATCTGGGGGACAATGGGACCATTCGTTTCTCTCTTCAAGAGGCTGACCCGGCAGTGGTGGCAGTTGGCCCCTCTTCAGTGACCCCTCGGCAGGTCTTTCGCTTGGATCCCGTGTCAGGCAAGCTCAGCACCATCTCACAGCTGGACAGGGAGGAGCAGGCTCACTTTTCCCTGCAGGTCCTGGCCACAGATTTGGGTTCTCCTCCCCTTTCTTCAGTAGCCCGGGTTAACGTGAGTCTTTTGGATGTGAATGACAATAGCCCTGTTTTCTATCCTGTCCAGTATTTTGCCCATATCCAAGAGAATGAGCCAGCCGGAACCTATGTAACCACAGTGTCTGCCACTGACCCTGATATGGGGCCCAATGGGACCGTCAAGTACAGCATCTCAGCTGGGGATACCTCCAAGTTCCAGGTCCATGGCAAGACAGGGATCATTACCACAAAAATAGCCCTTGACAGGGAGGAGAAAACTGCTTACCAGTTGCAGGTTGTGGCCACTGATGGTGGCCATCTTCAGTCTCAGAACCAAGCCATTGTCACCATCACTGTCTTGGACACTCAGGACAATCCACCTGTTTTCAACCAGGGCATGTACGGTTTTGTTGTTTTTGAAAATGTTGCCCTAGGTTACCATGTAGGTACTGTTTTCGCTTCTACCATGGATCTCAATACCAACATCAGTTACCTTATTACAACAGGTGACCAAAGGGGTATGTTTGCCATCAACAGAGTGACAGGGCAGATCACCACAGCCAGTATTATTGATAGGGAAGAGCAAGCATTTTACCAGCTGAAAGTGGTGGCTAGTGGTGGGGCAGTGACTGGAGACACTATAGTCAATATAACTGTCAAAGATTTAAATGACAATTCCCCACACTTTATTCATGCTGTGGAAAGCGTAAATGTGGTTGAAAACTGGAAAGCTGGTCATACCATATTCCAAGCCAAAGCTCTTGATCCTGATGAAGGTGTTAATGGCATGGTCCTTTACAGCCTTAAGCAAAACCCGAAGGGCTTGTTTTCAATCAATGAACAAACAGGTGCTATAAGCTTAAGAGGGCAGCTGGACATAAATGCTGGGACTTACCAGGTTGAAATCCTGGCCTCAGATATGGGTGTGCCACAGCTGTCCTCTACTTTCATCCTGACTGTCTCTGTCCACGATGTAAATGATAACCCTCCCGTGTTTGACCAGCTTTCCTATGAAATTACAATTTTGGAGTCTGAGCCTGTGAATTCACGGTTCTTTAAGGTACAGGCTTCTGACAAAGATTCGGGAATGAACGGTGAAATAGCTTACAGTATAATTGAAGGAAATGCTGGGGATGCCTTTGGCATTTTCCCAGATGGTCAGCTGTACATAAAGAATGAACTGGACCGTGAGCTTCAAGAAAGATACATTTTACTTGTTGTTGCCTCTGATAGAGCAGTAGAACCACTCAATGCTACTGTGAACATTACAGTAATTCTGGAGGATGTAAATGATAACAGGCCATTGTTCAACAGTACAAACTATGTATTTTATTTTGAAGAGGAACAGAGTGGTGGTTCCTATGTGGGTAAAATAAATGCTGTAGACAAAGACTTTGGGCCGAATGGTGAAGTCAGGTATTCATTTGAGCAGATGCAACCAGATTTTGAGCTGAACACAATAACTGGGGAGATAAGAAGTACTCATCAGTTTGACAGGGAAGCTCTTATGAGACAGCGAGGAGCTGCAGTATTTAGTCTTACAGTTATAGCAACAGATCAGGGGTTGCCAAAGCCTCTAAAGGATCAGGCAACTGTACAGATCTACATGAAAGACATCAATGATAATGCTCCCAAGTTTTTGAAAGATCTCTACCAAGCTACCATATCAGAATTGGCAGCAAATTTGACACAGGTTCTGAGAGTTTCTGCTTCAGATGTTGATGAAGGGACTAATGGGTTGATTCACTATTCTGTGATCAAGGGAAACGAAGAAAAGCAGTTTGCAATAGATAGTAGCACAGGCCAAGTGACCTTAGTAGGCAAACTAGATCATGAAGCTACTGCATCGTATTCACTTGTTATCCAAGCAGTAGACTCCGGAGCGGTTTCCTTAAGTTCAACTTGCACATTGAGCATTGACGTATTAGATGAGAATGACAACAGTCCTTCCTTCCCTAAATCAACCTTGTCAGTGGATGTCTTGGAAAACATGAGAGTTGGTGAACTTGTTTCCTCAGTCACTGCCACTGACTCTGATTCAGGTGACAATGCTGACCTCCATTATAGCATTACAGGGACAAACAATCATGGGACCTTTAGCATCAGTCCCAACACTGGTAGTATTTTTCTTGCAAAGAAACTGGACTTTGAGACGCAATCTTTGTATAAGCTAAATATAACAGCAAAAGACCAAGGAAGGCCACCGAGGTCATCTACAATGTCAGTGGTAATATATGTTAGGGATTTTAATGACAACCCTCCTAATTTTCCTGCAGGGGACATTTTTAAATCTATTATTGAGAACATTCCTGTTGGTAGTTCTGTCATTTCTGTGACCGCTAATGATTCAGATGCAGATATTAATGGGCAGTTAACATATGCAATCATTCAACAGACGCCACGAGGTAATCATTTCCGTATAGACGAAGTCAGAGGGACAATATTTACCAATGCTGAAATAGATCGGGAGTTTGCTAATCTCTTTGAATTAACAGTCAAAGCCACTGATCAGGCTGTTCCTGTGGAGTCCAGACGGTTTGCTTTGAAGAACGTGACTATTTTAGTGATGGATCAAAATGACAATGTTCCTGTGTTCATATCGCAAAATGCTCTTGCAGCTGACCCTTCAGTCATGATTGGTTCAATCCTAACAACAATTATTGCAGCAGATCCTGATGAGGGAGCCAATGGAGAGGTGGAATATGAAATTATCAATGGAGATACCAAAACATTCATCGTGGATCGCTACAGTGGAGACCTAAGAGTAGCATCAGCTTTGGTGCCTTCTCAGCTAGTATACAATCTGATAGTTTCTGCTACAGATCTTGGCCCTGAAAGAAGGAGATCTACCACTGAGATGACTATAATTCTACAAGGCGTTGATGGGCCTATATTCACGCAGCCAAAATACATAACCATCTTAAAAGAGGGTGAGCCTATTGGGACGAATGTGATATCTATTGAAGCAGCCAGTCCACGGGGTTCTGATGCCCAGGTGGAATATTACATTGTGTCTGTCCGATGCGAAGATAAGAGTCTGGGGCGCCTCTTCACTATTGGACGCCATACTGGTGTCATCCAGACTGCTGCCATTTTGGACAGGGAGCAAGGAGTGCGTCTCTACTTGGTGGATGTTTATGCCATTGAAAAATCTTCCATTTTGCCCCGCACTCAACGAGCAGAGGTAAAGCTTTTCTTTTATTCAGTAATAATTCATGCATTTACTTTCTAAACAAGCTGTTTCATGTATTTGTTGTTAGTCAAGTGTTCTGTGAATACTAGTGTCAGCAGAAGACCTGAACTTTAAGTCTGCTGATTGATTAAAGGTAACCTTTTAACCAGTATGCTTCAAACTTTTCCTCAAAGCTACCTCTAGAAACTTGAGAGAGGCCCAGGGAAAGTGCTTAAATTTGGAACTAAAGGCACAATGTTGGCCAAATACCTTCTGAATAATAAATGCTTTAAGTCCTAAAAGCTTTAATCACAAGCATATCGTGAGTTTTGCAAACCTTCTCATTTTAGCAATCATAAATTAAATCTTTCTGTTCTTGAGTGAGTTACAACTGTAGGTCTTTCATTGCAGTCATCATGTCAGCATTTGAGGATTGGCCAGTAGGGGATTGCTCTCTGAACAGTTCATTTAGTGTCTCCGGTCTGGACATGCTTGTTCTCCCCAGCTGCGTGCTGTTCCTGGTGAAGTCTCTGGGATAGATCTCCAATCTTCCATTACTTCTTTACCCACACACGAGCACGAAATGGTCTTGTTTCTGTTCTGTGATGTGAGGGGCTGTAAAAATCTAACAGTGTAGCAGGCAGCATTCCTTATCAGAAAGCAGTTTGCTTTGGTGTTAACTGAAGGATCTTTAAACGTTCTCTGCATGACTAGTTTGAGCAGCAAAGGGTGCAAAATAGATCTGAGACATCAGCTGTGAAGTACAAATATTTTAATTGCCCAGAGTATGGTAATTGAGCCACAGAACTGAAAGCTTACACCATTCTTGCTGCCTTCTGTGTGAAGACAGAAAGGCCTGTTGTGAAAGGAGGCCTTGTGTTTGTGTTAGCTTGCACCATGTTCTGAAGCTGCCTTCTGCGCTTTGCTATGAGTCATTGAACTTTCAGTCACTGGAAGTTTGAGGCCGACACCAATCAGTAGGTCAGCCAGCGGGGAATGCTGGAAGTGCACTGGTTCAGTCATTTCCCCTGCTGGCTGAGCCCATTACCTCAGCATTGTACAGCCTCTTGTGTCCTAGGCATTACCCCCATCTCTATTTCCACTTCAGAATTACAACTTTGTAAGCGCCACCAAGGGTACTGTGGTAGCTTGGTGGGTTTTGTGTTTATTTATTTATTTATTTTTATTTTAACAGATGGAGTATTTCAAATTGTTACTTGGCATCTGTAGCTTTTTCTCTTAATTGCTACTTTTGTTCTTGTTAAAGTATGGTCTGTATAGATATGTAACCTAATTTTTCTATACGGACAGTGATTGATGCTCTACAAAGCATTGCTAGTAGAATGGGAACTTGAGCAGATTCCAAACTCGGATTTCTCAGTGTGTGTGAGAGAGTTTCTCTAAACGCGTGTGCTGCTGCCGTTGGTTATTATGTTTTGAAGAGTAATAGTGTATCTGAATGTGACCAGTTTTAGTAGCAATGCTGGTTTAAATAATGCATGCTATTTTTATGAGAAGATTCCTATCATATGGTTCCATGTATCCCTGCTGAAAATTGATAAAAGTTAACAGCAAAAACTGATAAAAGTTGAATTATTATTAAGTCATGTACTTTCTTAAGTTGCTTTGAGGGTTAAGCCTTTGTCAGTGAGTATTTGGGTCACAGTCCTGGGACTAAAGAGTTTCTTGACAGAAGAAAGGCTTACAGGAGGCCCCATAGGCTCTCACGTTGTAAAAGTATTTAATATGAATATTTGGTGAGCAGTGAAGAGAACAACTATTGAAACTTTAAACAAATTTTACATTGTTGAATACAAACCACTCCTGAAATCAGAAACAAATGTTTTATTCTGCAAAGAATATTGAGAGCAATGGTTTGGAGCTTGGATTTCATGTTATTAGTTACATCTTTATAGCTTCTTAAATGCTTCTTCTCCCAAACATGATTAGCTTACAGTGCTTCATTAGAAATATATTATAAATTATAATCAGCTATCAACTTTAAAAAATATAACCATATGCAGTATTTCTCTCTACTGATTTCATTTACTTGGAATGGCTTTTGCTATCCCATGCCTGAACAAGAAGTACTACAGTAAAATTCTTTGCACGAGCTGACTGTTGGTGGGTGCTGAATAAGCAATGCAGCTTTTCTCTGTGTTGCTTTTGGATCATATTTTTTTGGTTTGAAAAGTGTACACTTGATACAGTCTTAGTTTACTGCTAGATTTCTTTTACAAGAAACAGCCAGTACTGAAGTACATGAACGCTGTCTTTGAGAACACAACTTAAAGCACTCTTATGCTAAACTGTTTAGATTGGGTATCAGGAAGAATTTCTTCACGGAGAGGGTGGTTGGGTACTGGAATGGGCTGCCACAAGAGGTGATGGAATCCCCATCCCTGGTGATATTTAAGAAATTTCATGTGGTGCTTAGGGACATGGTTTAGTGGAGGACTTGTAGTGTTAGGTGATGGTTGGACTTGATCTTAATGCCTTTTTTAAAGTAAAGGGTTCTATGACTTAGAGTCTGTGGATTTTTTAGTACTTAGATTTCTTATTTGTGTATGATTCTGTGCTCGTTCTTTTTATGTGGAAAAGTGCAGGTTGAGATAATGCTTATGCTCCAAGTGCTAAATAGCTTGAAATTTGCAATGAAAACACAAGTGCTCATTCCATTGTATTTTACAGCTAGATTGTGTAATTTTGGATAGTTGCTATTTAATTTGAAAGCTGACTTTTAAAAATAATTTTGACAACCTATTTCTCTGCAATCTACAGTTACAAACCAAGCTGTTTGACATTGTATGAAAGTGTTCTGTGATCAGTCTTTCTTTTTCTTTTTTTTCTTTTTTCTTTTTTTTTTTTTAAATCCTTGTATTAATCATTAAGTGTTGCACTGTTCTTCTCTGGGAGAAAAATAAAGCAGGTGTCCTGAAGGGAGCCCTTTTTTGTCATTTTATGTCTTTTTACAGACTTCAGCTGGAAAAAACAAGCAAAATCCCAATTGCTTAGTACCTTACTCCTTTTTTTTTTTTTTTTAAGCATAAAATCTCTCTTACCTTCTTTAGACAGGGAGGAGGGTTTCACCATTATGAACCTATAGTTAATATAGAATGACTAATGCAGATTGGTGTCACTTGGAAAGCTCATGACTTTATTCAGTCTTGCCTTCTGAAACAACTACATGCTGTATGATATATTGTGTTATTGTATGTTGGTACTGTGTGTCTGAGGTGGCAGTAATGTGAGGAACCTAAGGGCAATTCTCTGTCATCTGTGCCATGTTACTAAGGATTAAATAGAATTAGGCAGAATCTCTAGTCTGAGATTTAATGCTTAGGGTAAGCAGCTCCTTTGGGAGGAACAGTGGGCTTTATAGGGACCAGTGGTGCCAATGTGTCTATTGTGTGTGACAGATGAGAAAGTAACAGTGCTGAACTTCTTTTTCAGTTAATTTTTTACGTACTTAAAGTAGCTTAAAAGGAAGGGAGAAAAGGGTATTAATGAGGAAGGTGCGTGAACTTTATAAATATGGTGATGAAATTGAAAATGGAAGTACTTGGAGAGGACTGCAGGGCAGATTAGTGTTCCTAGCAGTGCCTTCTATCTGTAAACGCGAACATACTCTCAGAAGAGGTACGAGTGTCTTCATTTACACAGTGGAACATGAGACTCTCAGTTTCCTATTGCATTTGTACATTTGTATCTTCCTCTTGTGTTTTTGTCATGATTAGAAACTGTTATGAAGCATCAGCTTTCACATCAGGGAAGGCTTTTATCCCCTCTAGATCCACAGTCTGGAAGAAAATGTTTGCAGAATATGGGGATTTCAGTCGACGCAGGCTGCTGGCATGGTAAAGGTCTGGAAACTAGTGAAGACAGGCAGAGTGAATAGCCCTCTCTCAGTGGAAAGAAAATCATAACACATTTTACACTGACTCTGTGTGAACTTCTGCCGTAGCCATAAAACCATAATTGCATGGTGTAATGAGTTGATGTGCAACTTCTTGACTCAGCCCAGCTTAAGTCCTCTGGCTTAGCCATCTCTGTGTCACTCCAGTGCCGCGTGGGTCCTTGCTAGTCCCAGCAGAGAAGTGTAGGAGTTCAGATGTGAAATATTTTACATAGTCTTTATCTGGCATGTCTTTTATTTACCAGTGCAAATAGGAACAATGGAGTACTCCTTGTATTCATACTATTTATAAATTGTTTTATTCTTTAATGATACATGGCACGTTAATTGTAGCTTGACAAAGGAAACTACTTATGAAACATTTGAGTAAACAATGAAAATCTGCCTTCTTGACCCCCTTCCAAAGCTAATTTTTCCGCCTAGTGCTAGTACTGATTCTGAGAAATGTGTAATTAAAGGTGTTGCTGTCATTTGCACTCATCTGAAAAGGGATCTATGCACTCTCTTTGAGCTAGTGTGAGATGAATGTGACTTGTGTTGAAAACAGTTCCAAACCAATTAGTGGGTTTCAGTTCAAAGTTATCCTTTCTTAATTTCTCTCATTTCTTTAATGATTCTGCCTTGCTACATTTTCTTAATATCTAGAATTTCTTATTTCTTTGCTATTTTTACAGCTTTGGGGCATTTTTACATGTGAGGTCACTTCATAATTTTTATGTTAAAAATCAGTAGACTTTAAAAACAACATTCTTTATTATGGAAAATATTATTTTTCATGTGTCCGTAATGCAAACACTAGAAATAATGGCTGAAAACCAATGTGAAATGTTCTTGTGTTTATTTTTGCTAAGTGTTAAATTCTTCATATAAATCTCTAAATGATTCTTAGGTTCCATTGATGTTAATAAGCCAGTCCTTTTCCATGTAAAATGATATTCCCCAACCTGCTGGAGTGCAGGTTTCTTTCTGTGTGTTGGTGTTATGTGAAGCAATCAGTGGCTGTTCTGAAGTTCTCCTAAACGAACTTGCTCACTGAAGCATTCATCCCCTCTTGGTCTCTCCAGCTCTCATCTCTAGCTTTGCTGTGGTAAGACTGTGTTGTTGTTGGCTCCTTCCATTTTTGTTATTATCTTTGCCTGTTTCCTGAGCGTATCTTGAACTTGGAGGCAGCAAATGCCATACCTCATCGGAGGATGCGTGTATCCTTTTGAGTGATGGAAAGAGGCTCCAGACATTTTCGTGGTCTTTTTTGTGTCTTCTTCAGTGGCTGAATGGCTGTTAAAATACCATTCTAAGGGTCATTCCCTTCCTCTCCTTCCCCAAATAAAGAAGTGTCTGTTTTATTTTTAACAAATCAACTCCTGAGCATGACATAGTTATAGTATTGTAGTTTGTTTTAACTGTGTCTAGACTAGGGAGTAGTATTACTCTTAATTCAGTTTAGTTTGTTACCCATGAGATTATGTCTGCGCAAAACCTGTGTGTGGACAAGCCCTAATGCTCTAGGGTTCTAATTAGAAACAAAATTTACTGCAAATAAAATTGAAGTAAAACAAAGACTTTTCCTAACACATAGTCAGGAAAAGTGATGCCAGATCAGTATGGTACATCATATGATTTGTTTCAGTAAATTTATAGCCTTACTTCACTTTGCCAAGAAAAATACCAGATATGTTAGGGAAACTGTGTCTTTGTTTTATTATGATGTTTCTCTCTATTCTAATAAATCTTGCATTTAATTAGACCACTCTAGTCTAGACTGTCACTGAGGTTTGTTTTTGTAGTGATCTATTTTTGTTTACTCCCTCAGAGTGATAACATACCAAAAGGACAGTAGAACAGATGGAAACTGATAGCTATGATTATACTGTAAAAATACATATAGTCACATTAGTTAATGCAAAGGAATTTCAAGGACCCTATTACGAAGTGGTAATTTATGTGCCAACTGCTATGCAAAAAGTAATGAAAACAAGTATTCGCCGAACTATTATTTCGTATCCTGCAGTCTTCATATGTGCATGCTGTAAGCAGGCTGTTGTTTGTATTGACATAATAATCTTGAATAGTAGGGTTCTTCTATATTTAGTGCAGACATCCAGTTTTATAGACAGGCAAGCATGCTTTTGTTACGTGTTGAAAATATGCAGCAGCCTTTGAGGTTCACACAGATGGAAGGAGCTTTTGGACTCAATCTTGTGGAGCAGAATATCTTACAGTGTGTCACCTTCCCCCCCCCCCCTCTGTCCTGTAGCTTGGGGATGGCATCCCCTGGCAAGGTTGGGGTTCCCTGCAGCAACCAAGCAAGGGAAGCTAACTCCTCAGAGCCCTATGAGCTCTGTCTGAAAAGGGAATGTCAAAGAGCATCTTGGAGAGAACTTGAGAGAGCTAGCAGAGAAGGTCCACGTAAATCCTGCCTTTTGCTGGTGCCCAGGAAATGAGCAAAGCCTATTCATAGGATCATAAAAGTTGAAAAGACCACTAAGATCATCTAGTCCAACTGCCAACTCATGCCTGTGACCATGCTAGACCATGTCCCTCAGTCCTGCATCTATCCTTTCCTTAAACACCTCCAGGGACGGTGACCCCATCACCTCCCTGGGCAACCTGTTCCAATACTTCACCACTCTTTCTGAGAAGCATTTTTTCCTAATATCCAACCTGAACCTCCCCTGGTGCAACTTAAAGCCATTACCTCCTGTCTTATTGACTACCCCCATGGATTGTTCATGTGTTGGATGACAGATGTTCATACTCTGTTCCCTGTGATTGCCATGGTGGAATCATCTCTGGGGGGTGAGATTTGTCTGTGTCCCTGTGGACGGTGTGTATAGCATCCTCTGCCAGAGCTGTAACACGAAGGATTTTTCTCACAGATCCATGTTAAGTAAAACAAATGGGAATAATTTTGAGATATGCCATATGGCCAATATGTGAAGTATCATCAGCCTCAACTCAGAACTAACAACCTTGACTTCAGATATCCACATTTTCCAGTCTCTTGGCTAGCTGTGCTTTTCTAAATATGCATGTATGTGCATGTGTCAAGATAATTCTCTCTTCAGCCATTCTGTTGGATGTGCTTTGAAAGCAACCCAGCTGGGTTGAGCAACACTTTAGTTTTCTCTGTTGCATCCACCTGTACTGTTTTTGGTTCTCATAATGTACTCTTCTGGACCTCTGTCAAGCATGAGCCAAGCCTCAATTTGCCCTAATAAGCACAGACATATCTTACAGGTGAGGGCAACATAGCAGTGTGACTTGGTTATGTTTGTTTCTCCTCATTATTTTACTTTCCATATGAATTTCCTAAAAAGCAAGATGGACACAAGTTATGCAATGAAGGTTCAGAGTAAATTTATTGTATGTTTGTCTTTGTTAGGGCACACACTGCTTTGTAGTACAGTATGTCCCTGGTAAACTGAGCTTGACAGGTTTGGATAAATAGAAGGCATATGAGAGAACAATAAAGCTCTTGCTTCAAGGGTTGGCATTGGTAGATGTCTTCAGGGCATCTGGTGCCTACTGCTCCCAAAGGTCAAGTGCTCCTTCCTGGGAGCTGTATCATAGAGCACGGCCTCGTGCTTCAGGGGCACATCTGTATCTTCTTACCTCTGCTGGGCTGGTTTCTGGAAAGCTTCTATGCTGTTTAATCCTGTGAACTGATGAGCTGGAGACATTCTGTGTCAAACAAGTTACTTTTGACTCATTACCAGACCCTGAGTTGGACATATGTGTTTATGGGGTAGCTTATTAGTACAGAGTGTAACTATCACCCTCACTGATGGGAAGGAGGAGTGGTTCTTCATCCCTGTTCCCACTCGGGAGGGTACACCAAGGCCAGCATAGGTCACAGCAGCACTGCAGGATGTCCAGCCTTTGGGATCCAGGTCTGAAATCCTGCCAAGTGCTTTCTGCTAGGCCTCAGGTGTAGAGTTGCTCTGAGCTGATATGCAGCTTTGCTCTGGTACTGCTGCTTATGTGCTTTTCATGTCTGTTGTGAAGCGAGGAGTGAACAAAGGGCAATTCTCATTCAGCAAATTGTGGTAGCAAGTGGTAATTTTAGTTTTAAGGCTTTTCTCTTAAGGATTCATTTGCAGCTATATTCACTTTAAATGCTTTTGAAACCACTTTGAGATGATTTTCTCAAATATGCATGAGAAAAAATATTAACTTAGGATTTAAAGTAAATGCTTCCTATCTACACATCTTTGGGCTTTTAACTGGATAATATACAAGTTTGGGCTTTGGTAATTGTGACGTTTCTTGAAATACAATTCAGGAGAAAGCTGTTAATTTGAAGAATGCTTATATATTGTATTTAACCTACCCAAATTATAGTCTCCTTTTGTACACAAAACTTATATCCTGTTTGTCCCAAATTAATTTATATAGCAGCCACTACTAGACAGTGCTGAATTCAGTTCCACAGCAATAATTAATTATCAAAATAAGAATTTGGTATGTAGCATCCTATAACAGCTGGAGAAAGAAAGTACTGATCTCATATTATAGTGCATATATGTAATATAAATATTACTTCAAATTTCAAACTAGAGATGTGGGTTTGCCACAGGCACTGTATGTGGGAAAGTATGTGATTTTTGTTTCCCTTGCAGTGTATCGGGACATAAATTGTTCCTTGGAGAGCTCAAGAGAGAGTTAAGGTGAGGGCTTTTAATGTCAACTCCTTTTGGGTCATTCTGGTAAATTAGGAGAATTTTGCTGAAATAGTTCAGAGGAATAAATAAGATGCCTGAACTATGGTACACGTCTGCAGTATGTGTGCTTAAAGCTTGTATTTTCCATAGGGGTTTTCTCATATCACATTACACTCTAGGATTCCTGGTGTTTTTCTCCATTTCACATTTTTTATTCCTTCAATACAACAAATCTTTTTAATCCATCAAAATGTCATGCTGTCTGAAATGTGGAGACATGTAGAGATTACAAGGCTGTTTGGAAACAAGGCGAACTCTGTGGTTTACTGCACATATTCTTTAGAGACCTGTATTTTTGTTTGTGTGTTTATTTAAATGAGGTGGTTTTTTGTTTGTTTGTTTGTTTTTGTTTTTGTGAGCATGATTCTATTCCCTTTGAAAGCAGCTTAATAAAATCTTTATGACTGTCTGGTTTGAGGGGAAAAAAAAATAAAAAAAAAATTGGGCCTTTATGATTTTGGTGAACAAATTAATGAAAATCTTAATTTTAACCCCAGCAGGGTCATGTCGGATTGACTGGAATTTAATTACGGTTGTGGTGATCTTACATGAATAAGAGATTTTCTTTCCACTGTTTTTTCTCTCTAACAACTCTCTTAACTCAAGATCTTCTAGCTTTCAAGGATTCAGCTTTTGTTTTTATTTATGAATTTCTTAACACCAAATAATTCCCATAATCAGCACTGAAGGTTGCTTGTTTTATTGCTCCGTGCTGTGTTATCAAGTGAGGCTGCAGTTACTCACAGTAAGGTTAAGTGATCATGTTGAGCTTGTAATTAATTAAACACAAGCAACGATGACTTTTATTATTTTAAGCCCTGCAGTTGACAGATTCAGACGTCTGCTCGAGCTGTGCACTGGTGGAGAGAGAAGGAAGTGGGAGTGAACGTTTTCTCTGCAGGGCAGGATGATATTGGGTAGTAGAAAGCTGCGCACATGCCTGCCAAAATACTTGGATCAGACTAAGGGAACACAGATGGCTGAGGCTGATAAAGGTGTCTCTTATTGTTTTTGCTGCTCAGTGCTGTTTTGAGTTTGTGTGAGGGAGAGAGAGGTAAGAGGGGAGGAAGAAGACTACACGAATATGTTTATGTTAATACATTTTACAGTGTAGGGAAGAACTTGTATAAATGCAATAATCCTGCATGTCTGAGCTCAGTAGGACGCCATATGCTGGAGCTAAGCCCTTCTTTTAGGTTTCAGTAACAAATGAACGAGTCCTAAGGGATTTACACTGCAGTTCTACCACGTCCTGCTGTCTGACCTTTGGTTCTTATCTCCTCATAGGAAAATCACAATGCAGGGCTGGAAGCAGCTCCAGAGTACTGGACTAAAAGCTGTGGCTGCCCTGGCAAGCTTGTAACCAACCTGACTGCTAACTCTCCTTTTGCGCAGTTGCTCCTTTATTGCCATGAGCATTTGTTGTTGTTTGGGTGAAGTCCAGGTGTTGTTCTGTTGTTTTTTTGTTTTTTTTTTTTTTTTTAGCTTTTCTGCTGTTTGTTGTTGTAGAGATCAACCAGTTGTTGCTATCTAGTTAGTGGTTTATCTAACTTTTAAAGTTGCTTGCAGAAATCAGTAATTTTCCCCAGATATAGTGGTTGTTCCAAATCCATTGGATCTGTTACTCCCTTAAGCAACATCCATCAATGCAGTGCTGAGGAGAAGGGAGTAGAAACAAAGACTTCTTTTCCACTCTATTTAAAGCAAAGTCTCAAACATTTTCATTAAAAGGATTTAAGAAAGATTCTTGTTTTGTAAATGTAATGTTTTCCTGCTCATGATGGCTGGAAAACCCAATGGATATTCCGTCTGGTGAGAATGAAGGAGAAACGGGACTTTGTGCTAGGGCAAATGAATTTCATTTTGAATGTCTCTATCAATCTGCAATCATTAAGTTGAGATTGCAGGTGTTTTTTTTTTTTCATAGAAATTAATATATTCAATATAGTTCTGAAGTTATACTGCTGGTATAATGTAAAAAACTAAGAATAAACTTTGTCAAAAACAGCTTTATTTTGGCCAGTTGTATTCTAAATGCTTTTTCTTGCCTGCCTTGGTCACCCCATATGCATGTTTGTAAAACAGACATTGAAATGAATTTTTGATGGTGTAAAGCTGCCCAGATCTGATGGAGGGAGGCAGTGTTTCATTCTAAGTTTTGCTGCTATAAAATGCATGAGCTTTTATAATTCCTTGAGGTCTCACATGTGCAAACAGTTCCTTCTATAAATACAGCATAATGTTACGAATATTAATTGTGGCTACTACTATACAAATAGAAAAATAAATGCAACCCAGATACATTCTCCCTGGAAAAAAAACAAGTGTGTGAGCAATGAAAGGCAGATATTTTTTCATGAAAATGTATCACTGTTATTACAGCTTTGGATCTATGAAGGACTTATGAGCATAGGAATCTGGACTTTGTAAAAGAGATACTTAAAAACAAAAAATACTGGCTTTTCTTTTAGTTATGCTAATTTTTTTACCCTTTTTTTTAGTAAATGAAATAGTACTTCATCTATATTGATATACCAAAGCAGAAAATGAGGCCCCAAATGAATCTGAAAGACCTTCTAAAATCTTAAAATCCAGATGGAAAGTGACACAGGGTAAGCACCAAAGATCTAACAGAAACCTGCTTTTTTCAAGGAAATAAGGAAAACAAGACATTTTGCAATCTGTAATTAATGGGTGCAGTATATAGCATATAAAGCTATAAAGCACTATAAGACAATGGTATTAACACATTGCTCTCAATTAAAAGAACTAGTGAGAAGTTATGGTATGAAGGAGGCTACAGGGCAACTTTATGGAGCATGGTTCTATGTAAACTGCCATCAGGAAGTCGATTAAACTCTAGAAATTCATTGTTAGGCCTATGCCTTGGTTATTGTTTATACAGTTTTAAAAATAAATGGAGATTTATCTAGTGCTTGCTAGGAGTAGTAGTTTTCTTATGGGGGAAGATTCCAATGTAAAAAATGTATTTATTGAGAAACTTGAGTGTTTGCATGCATAAAGATCTTACATTGGAGATAGCGACCAGCAAGGACTCTTAGCATGCCTGAGGGTAGGTTGGTGGCTGAATTCCACGTTCCTCTTCCACCCCATGTTCAACTGCAAATGAAAATGTTTGAAATGGGCTGTGTATTCGGTTCTTCAGAAGTGTTTAACAAAGTTCACATGGTGATTTTCTCTTTAGAAGAAGCTCAGTTTATTACCAGTTTCTTTTTAATTTTCAATCCGGAAAGTTTTACTGAAAATAAAGAATTGTTTTAGTATACTGAAAGATACTATCTTTCTCCACTACTTCAAAATACATTTTAATTGTAACAAATCTGTGTGGCTGTGTACTTCTCCATTAAAAAAAAAAAATAGAACTCTATTGTACTGAATGAAGAATTCTGAAACAGAGAAACATTGCCTTAGGATTTCCTCTGTGACATCCACAGACATTGATTAATTGGGTCAGTCAGCGTGGCTCTCTTTTAAAAAAGAAAAAGCTTAATGATTAACTATTTTTTTTTTCTGTGCCTCCTACTGAGCATATAAAAGGCTTATAGAAGAATGTAGAAATGAGGCACTTAGACTTGTTGTTGTGCACAATAGAAACACAGCTAAATATTTCCCGATGCACTATATATAACCAGAAACATTCATTTCCTTGTGGTAGATGTCAAGATCTGAATATAATGTGTGCTCTAAGTCATTGAATGTTTTCTGGAGAGGGAAGAAAAAACAACTCTTTCTCCCTGGGGTGTGGATAAAGTAACACCTCTACTGAACAATTTACCAGTGGTTGTTTTAATGTATGTTACAACATCGCATCTGAAAACTGAGGGTTTGTTAAGTTATTACCAATGCAAAACCAACTGACATTGCTCTGGCTTGGCATTTCTAAATGCCTAGTGAAAGGTAGTGAGATTTGAGACGTGCCTGCTGTGAACATGTAAATTCTTTTGTTGGTGTCACCTGATGATATAAGGCACTTGTTCTGTAAATAGGGGGGGGTCATAATACAGTTGGCAACGGCTCTCGTCTTTCATGTGAGATTCCATGTAGTTGGTGACTGCCAGACATTCTGGTAGCATGGTGAAGCACAATTAAGCATCTCTTGAATTACGTACATGTGGTATTCAGTGTTCTTTTATCTGTATCAAATTCAATTCTGTTGTAATTATGTTTTCCAACAAATGTACAAAATCTATGTATATGCTTTTGAAAAATATATTCTTGGTATTAGTTATATTTTCATATTTTCCTTCTTATTTGTCTTTCTAAACTGGTATTTGGTTAGTATAGCGATCTATGGGATAGTGAGAAGATTTAAGTGTTTTAAGAAATAACTAGATTTTCTATCATACAGATCTTCTCCTGAATCGTATAAGAGTGCCTCCTTTGTGTGATGGAGCTGGTGTAATAGAGGAGGGAATAGGACAGTGAGAGCTGAAGAAGATCAGCAGAACCTGTACAAATTAGATTGAGCAGAAAGAGCCCAAGATATGTAATAGATGCAAAGCTTTTTTAGATACCGTGTTATGTGGGGCACCACTGTTTTTGCTCCTGTTCATGGCGATTGGTTGCATTTCTCTGTTCTTAATCTCTGTCAAGACCTCTGATTTATGTGATTTACATTCTGGGAAGTAGTATGTTCTTCTGGGGAAGAATTTTCCTTGTATTAGCTGGTAGCACTTTGTAAATAGCAGGGTTTTTTTTTTTTATTCTTCACATGACTAGGAAAAGAACAATTGTAGCAAATAGCTATATGATTTACCACAGTATTTAAAATACAGAAGTTTATGTAATTTTTTGGTAAGCTAACAGATGTGAATAGATTAATGTGAAAGTTACAGCAGGGTAGTTTCAATGTGGTTACTTTAGTTTATGTATTTTGAAAGTTACATCCTTCATAAAACTACCTTATTAATGTTGTGGGTTTACATAATAAATGTCTGTCAGTAGTGTGTGTCTCAATATTCTTAATGTAAATAGTCCCCTAAAGTCATTTGCCCCCTAATATTCAATCAATATTAGTCTGCTAGGTGCAAGTTTATGCATACATAAGCGTTTGAAATTTAGTGTTACCTTTATGGATGCTAGAATTAGTTCTGTTATGGTATGTGAATAGCATCCCCAGGAAAATTTACGACTTGAAGTCCAAGTATCCTTTCAAGGGAGTGTTGTTTGTGTTACAGGCTGATAGGTTCTGTCTGGCTCCATTGGCTTTCTGAAAGGTTAGTGGGATGGTGGCACGATGGGGTGATGATCAGGGGATCTTAGCTCAAGGATTTAATTTCTTTTGAGAATGGAAATCCTGATCCAGACTTCTTTGCTTTTATTGTGACAGTGGACTGACTTTCTGATGGTTGCTTTCACTGGAATTTTATGAGTCCTTTGAAAAGAGCGTGCGTGTTCTTTTCCGAAGAGAGACAGTGTAAGCAAATAGATGGCAGGTAGGTATCTAAGGGGGGCTGCTCATTGCTGTCCTCATTCAATGCCTTGGCACGGACAGTTGTATCAGCACTCTGTAAAGTGGCTTAAGAAACAGATCCTACTGAAAAATAGTCCCAAAATAATTATTTTTCGGCTGGGTGGATATTTCTAATCCATGTTACAATGTAATGATGCAGCTTATGCTGGTGGGCAGTGAGAGACTGAAGATGAAACACTGGGGATGGAGAAGGGAGATTAGCAGTGATTTAAACCAGGGTAATTTCCAAAAAAATTACCATTTTGATTATTTTTTCCCTCAAAGGGTTAATACTATTGAAAGTTTCACATCTAAATCCAGGCGTTTGTATTCAAACATTTAATAGATGAGCATCTGGGCATCTCCTGCAACTTGGTGTCTATCCTGTATGTAAGCACTGGATAGGAAAGCATGTGTTTCATTAACTGCACATAATTGGAGCCTTAGAAGACAACATCGTTCACTCTACAATGTTCTCTTTTCTAAATCTTCATCTATATAATCTACTTTATTTTTAATAAAATCCTGGTTTCTGTCCTTTTGTTTTTTTTAGTACATCCTTATCTTTTTCTGGCTTTTGCAAATAGACTATTTTTTAAAAATGATGCAGAATATGGTCAACTTTTTGATTTAACCGTTGTTATTTTAAAGCTGAAAATGCTAGAAGTCAGGTTTTAACAACGGCTTGCAAAAAGTCTGCCAAAAAAAAATACCAAACTATCTAAGGATTTAGTTAGTAGTGGAAATGTTCCCTCATTTCAAATGCAGGCTGTTCTGGGTGAATAGTGGGATACAGGAATGAGTGGAATGAAGGAATGCATCTGGATCCTGCAGCTCCAGAAGTTGAAGTTGTCCAAAGCCAGGGTGTCTGTCACTAGTCACTGAGGAGGAGCACTTGGCAAACCGCAAAATGATCTTCCCTAGGCATGGAGGTTATTGAGCCTCTGGCATGGGCACACGTTTCCCTGTTGCTGAGCATACAGCCTTTGCTGCATGAGGTAGGAGAGCTGGAGAGAGATATTCATGGCAAAGAGTTAGAAAATGGGGTGATGCATTGTACATATCAACTTTCCAAGGAACAAGGTGAATCCCCTGCTCGATCTAGCCATCGTTGCTCTATTTTTTTTTTGCTACCTTCTCTACCCTGCTACAAATCCTCTAGCCCACGTCTCCAGAGCATTATCTTGGGAGGTTGGACAGGCAGGCTGTGGACTCGCTACAAGTGCATACATTGATGCTGTGGTGTGAAGGAGGCTTGTCCCAAGGGCTTCCCTTAAGCCTGTCACTTCTTTGGTGTTGTGAGCTACTTACTTGAGCACTTAGCTGAAGTAAAATCATTACAAGATAACTCCTAGGGTAAGAATTCAGGTCTTGACTCAAGAGGAACACTGAAATAAAGTAAGAAAGATGCTGTCTTTTCTTGCACTTTAGTTTTCTGTCATTGTCCACGTCTACAAGTACTTTCCTCTTCTGTTAATTCCTGAATGTAAATTTAGTATGTACATATACATATGCGTGTGTTTTAGTGTGTAGTCATTTGTATTTATTATTTTTATTTAACGCTTCTTCCTGCTCTGTGATTGGCAGCAGTATTTGATTCATTTCTGTGATTAATTCTTATCCCTTCCAAGCTCATGGAACCTTTAAAAAACAAGAAAGAAATCCTAATAATAATAGTAGCATTCAAGTTCCTTTATCTTCATTTTGTTCCAGTGCAGTGGTGGATATTCCAAATTCTCCATGGTAATAGAGAAGTATTTCAGAAGTAAATATCTTGCCAGATCTGTGCATTTTCATTACAATTATTGCTAAGGAGAAAGCGTATTTTATCAGACGTAAGCTTTGTAGCACTAGAACATAGATGTTTAAAGCTGATGCAAATTAGTGTTCTTTCATTGTGAGTTTAACACTGAAGTAGTGCAATTTTTTTTTTTAAGAACCAAAGATCTTTTCTAAGAAAGAATTCACTGGCATCTCTTTGGTAGGCAGGCAGTGCAATGCATCCCTGCAGTTTCTTACAGGCCGAACAGAAAGATCTTCTTTACTCTGCCTATTTTGTTGCTTGTGGATTATGTGCATTAGCTGTTATCCCATTATATGGTACATTCATAACTGCTCTGTTCAAGGTCTGAAGTAACCAGGTTGGGACTGTGTACAGCCCCACTAACATGAAAAGAGTACAGGCTAAAAAATTAGTATTTGGCTACTGGGAAGACAAATAAGGAACCAAAGATTTCTACTTAAATTGGTTCAACATTTCTTTGTTCTTTTATCTTTACCTGCCTGACTGCTGTCCTTAGGCAGCTGTCTCCCTTCTTTCATTTTGCGTGTCATATCTGACCTAAGCCAAGAATAGGCAGTTATTTGTTGCTCCTGGAGGCTCTGCCTGATTTTACAATAGTTTTTCCATGCTGCAAGTCTGACATAAATAAGGGTTGGAAACTATGGAGCATTGCAAAGCTTATCAAAGCACTAGTTCCAGTTCCATTCTGTGAAAGAAGGGTGCTTTCTGAAGCAATCCTAAGGAGCCTGGCTGTGACGGTGCAAGGTGGGTGCAATGCTCTCCCTGCTGGAGCAGCTCTGAGCATGGTGAGCGCAGTTATATTGCACTAACAAGTACATTTCTTTTCCTACAATTGTCTTATAGTTTTGTTTCATTCTCCTAATTTAATCCCATTGTTGATGTTCTGTTTAGGACTGAACTTAGAATTAGCAATTAGAGTATTGAACTATTTTAGTACCCAGTTTTTCTACTTGACAGTTTATGAGATAAATACACTATCCTTTCAAGCAAAATAACTTTTTTAATTGTATTTTTTTGTTTGTTTTATTTATATTGTCCTTGTCTGGGCTAATTATTGGATGCTTAAAATTATGATATTAATCAAGTCAACCTAGGAAAAAAGTAATCTAATGAAAAATCATGTTCAAAGCGTTTTGTCTATATTGAGATTACATACATAAAACAGTCAGAAAGCACTCACGTTCATTCACTGACATTTAAGAAATTAAGTAGCTTGGTGCTACACTTAGAACTGTTACAGTTATTTAAGACTTGTTAAATTACTGTTTGATATGTCTATTGGAAGGTTAATTCTGGAGAAGTTGCATGTATTGCTGAGTTGATATTTAAGACTTGAATACCTAAATGATTATTAGCAGTGAAACTTTTGTTAAAGAGTAACTGTAGTCATAATTAGCCATACAAAAAAGTCATACAAATTCCCTGTATAATATGGTGTGATATCTCAATGTCCATACACTAAATTTTTCCTATAAGGCAAAGGGGGTTTGTGAGAATTGAGTAGATGAAGCATCTAGCCACACAGTTAATGGCTGACAAGTGTAATAAAGCAAGGAGAGAGCATAGAATTGCATGCACTTAGATCAGTTCATTTTGGGCAACTTTTTATTAGACTTCACTATGGTTCGATGAGCATTCCTAGTAACATAAGAATATGCGTGTTGAATGGCAAGAAGAAACTATTAAACAGTGTCTTGTAGTTGTAAGGGTTGGACCTAGATCAGAACACTGCAGTCAAGTGCACTGCGTCCTTATAACAGTTATGCAAGCAGAATAATATGTAAGTAAAGGGAAAAGAGTTATTTCTCTCCTTATGAGCTTCACACATTTATGAATTTTCATATCAACGGATTTTTGAAACATTCTTTTTCTGTAGATACATTGAAGATTTCAGACCAAATAGTGATAACAGCTGCCAAATGTTTTAGGCGCAGCTGCGTATAGTATTATTGTGAAGAGGACAGGAAAGGTACAGATGTAATGATCCTGTCATCAGCTTTGAGAGATTTGTATGGCTCTGCTGGAGCTCTTCTGTCTGCTATGCTAGTGAAGAGGATAACATGCCCTTCTGTGAATAACATACGGATATCTCTTCAAGGTGTTGCTGTCTGTTCTTTATACTTTATCCTGACAGCTTTCTGCCACAGCCAGGAAAATTTAACAAAAGGGCAGAAAAAGACTGCTAGAGGGAAGGATCAACATCTGGTCAAGGTTTGAGATATTGGGCATCCATCCCATCCTAGACTGTGTTATGCTATGAGGATTACTCAATCTATGCCATGGCAGCTCCCTGAAAACATCTCAGAAATATTAGTTACCTGTTAATTTAGATTAATGAACTTTACGAAGTCATGTTTGCCAGGTGTGGAGAGATGATGCTAATTAGTTTCTGTGAGAAGTTGCAGAGCAGTATGTCCCATAAGGTCATTGCCTAAGCCAGCGCACAAAACATCTGCATCTGCAGATGCATTGGGGACTGGTCTGTAAAGGTCAGAGTAACATATAGCCATGCTAAAGGCCACTTTATTCCCCTGCTGTTGGGAAGAGAGATCATTTATGTGGTTTCTACTGTGTTAATATCACTGCCAGGGTTGAAATGATGCCGTAAGGCATCAACAGTGTAGGTGCCTTGGTAAATGAGTGTGTTCAGAAAGCTGTGAGTCACATACCCTTCTAATTAATAAGAGATGATGTTGTATGGATGTAACTATCTTCAGTAGTTTATCAGTGTCGATAAACAGCATTTCTTGATGAAACTTGATAGTCCTCATCCCCATCCTTCATTACTATGAAATGCAGAGGTTAATTTTGATGTTTTTTTCTATTTCAGTTAAAGTTTTGTCTTAAACTGTAACAGATGGAAACAAGCGTTTGGTTTGGAGGTCTTTTTTTTTCTCATGCGAGTTGCATCTTACTGATTTCAGGACCATAGTTCAGTGACCTTGTGAGGTGCTCTTGTGAGAGCACTCATTTCTTAGAGGCAATTGAGGTTTTTCTTAGTTAGCTTGATACTGACAAGGTTTTTTCTAAAAGTAATGCTCTTAGAGGTCGTTTGACTTTTGAGGGTTGTTCACTTTGTTGGCCCAAACACTAAAACCTTGTGTCCTTGGGTACTGATTATTGACGCTTTGATAAAGTCATTTGAAGTTCTGCAGACTGAATTTTCTACCTTTTCTAATGTTTCTATGGTCACAGGGAAGCAACCTGCATTCAATCTTTTAAATGCAAATCTTTGAGAAGTTACTGTGCAATTTTGTGTACCAGACTTCTTCATGGGTTACAAAAAGTGCCTTTTTTAAAGAGCTACAGCAGTGTCTTTTCTCTTTCTTTTCTATTTTCCTCCTCTCTTTCTTTCTCCTTATGTCTCCTTAGACAGCAATTGACTAAACTTGGGTCTTTTAGGGTAACAAAAGACTGAGAAAAATCTTAAAGGTTTTTATTGCTCTACTTTTTTGGCTGGGCCAGAACAGACAAAGGCCTTTCCACTTGATTAGATAATAAGGCTAACGTAGGCTTTGAGTGAAAAATATCTTTACATTCTCTTCTTCTTTCTCCTCCAACCCCCAAAGAAAGAAAGGGAGGGGGGAGATGGAAATAAAAAGAAAGCCATGCTTAATCAGCCACAATTAAATCTTTCATGGCAAACTCACTTTGGAGGAATAAACGCATTTTGTATTGCCTAACAACTTGAGTGAACATTTACAACACGTGAGAACTGGGCGGAAGAAAAATTATGGTCATCTCTTTGGTTCACAAGAGCCACGGAAGGCAGGTCATTGACTTGATTTTCATGGGAAGATTGACTCTGGAGTGCTCGCAGATTCAGGAGCAGAGCGAGCTGGTATTGACAACTGTGACTCGGGGAGGGGAGCGTTGATTGTGCCATGGCTTAGTGGGGAAAAACAAGGGAAAAACAAAGTGCAGAAAGGGAACAGTGATTGCAGTGTCCTTGGGCTGGCGGGCAGCTTCTCATCAGTGATGGGTTAAGTGTTGCTTCTTGACTTGAGAAGATGGGGTAGAGAAATATTAGTATAATTAAAGAGGCTGCCTTCAAGGGAGAAGTAGTTTGCTCTTAAGCTGAAGAAGTTGTACCATGCTTCTCTGCTGCATACTGTGAGAGGCTGCAGGAGATGCTCCTGCAGAGGACAGCTCATGCAAAAAAAAATATGGAAATCCAAATGTACTTTTCCAAGGTAGCCTGTAGGCATAATAGGAAAAGAGTAATATCTAAAGGAGTTTTTAATTATTATTTTAAAGATCTATTTTCTGACGTGTTCTTTATGTAGACTGTGAGTAAAAGTAATCTGAACACTGAGATGTGCTCACGTAGGTTCATCAGTCCACTTATTACCCACCTGTATAGGTCCTGGTTTTTGTCCTACCTGGGCACTGAGACTGCCCCATGTTCATGCTGGAAATGCTGATAAGCAAGCAACCTTCCCCTGTGAGGGAACTGTGCACCCCATCCTCTGCTCATTGTGTAGCTCTGCTGCTGCTGCCATGCACATCTCAGGCACTTTCCTCTTTCCCGTCCCCTCCACTCATGTGTACTTACTCCCAGAATGGTCACAACCCTATTAGCTCGCCGTAAGACTTCAGGTCATCATTTGTCTCCTTCTACCAATTAACCTCTTGTCTTTCTCATCTCTACCTCTGAATCCATCGTTTCCTACTCTTGTGAGTGCCAGCAGCCCTACCTCCAGCCAGGTTTCCTTCCAGTGCAGAGTGAGGGTTTTCCAAGTTCCTCCCCAGGAAGGTTTTGGTCCCTTTTGAGTACCACCTGCAGGGCACACAATTGTTACTCTAAGTTAACTTTTAGAGGGCCATACTTACAGTGAAATGGCAGTTATGATAAACTGCATTACAGCCTACATAAGCTAGTAAAACAGCTTAAACAAAACAAACATGCTCATTGTATGTGATCTTGCAGCTAGGGGAAACATGATAAGAGCCAAACCAAATAACTCTGACCCTTAATGGCTGCCTGAGAGAATGCTCTTGCCATTTTTAAGGTTATTACTTTGTTGCTTCAAATCCTCCAAAGCAGTTAGAGCAGTTAGCACTGAGCCCGTACTCTCATCTGGAATCCACAAGATGGATACTCCTCATTGCATCCACTAGAAGCCCTTGCCCTGCCTGGGGTCTCAGGCCTTCTTGTGGAGTGCGGTCCTGAAGGTTTCACCACAGTTTGTGGAAAGATCTCCTCCTGGAAGTTCAGAACCAGAATAATGATGAAACTGAAGGAATGGGATCTGCTTGTTTTGGGCTTCTGGAGTACAAGTTGACCAGGAACAGAGATGATGCATGATGGGTGGATTATTCCTTCCCATCTCTGTGGCCAGGTAGCTAGGTCAGTGCCATCAGCGTTTGTCTGACTAGTGAGTAAGTAGCAGGATTTTTATGTATTTATCTGTAGTCATCAAAGCCTTTATTGGTATGCATAGCCACGCTGTCAGTGATTGTGACTTTGTAGTTGACAGCAATTCATTACGTCTTCCTAGCCTCATAGCCAGAATTTTACCACTTATTTTGAGTCACTTATAGTGAGCTTATAAATATGCATCAATATATGAAAACACATGACGTTATCTATTTAATTTAGTTATATATATGATGTTTCTGTGACTTTGTTTGGGAAGTTATTCAGTTTTCTATCTGGCTTGTGCTGCCTCATTTTTCTCTCACTGCAACACTTTTAGCTGTTGCATTCTTTTGTCTGTGTTTTTTTTATTTTCTTTCATTAATTACTAGCTGGTCTTGTGCAACTACTTAAAAAGTTTTTTGTTTATTTTAAAATCTCTTCTAAAATTCATCAACTGAATTTTCCTTTTTAAAAGGCAGGAAGTACTGTTCACGCATGTAACTCAATTTACACAGTTACTCTGTATTTGAGCTGTTCTGTGCAATGGAATATAGCAGTTATGCAAAGCAAAGTCCTCAGTTTTTGATGCTGTCTGAAAGCAAGCCAATCCACGCTCCCTAGCCTCCAAAAAACCCTGGGGTTAGTGCTGTACAAAGATCACCCTAGGAAGCGGCTGAGTTTTTTTTTTTTACCATTGCTTTTTATCTGAATCCCTGCTTTGCTTGAGCTTTAGAAGTCAAATGAGCAGAAGAAATGCAGCAGATAATTTGAGATGTGCGTGGGAAGAATGGAAGCTGAAAGATGGGCTTTCTTAAGCCTTCACTCAGTTCCTGCCTTCCCAAAGAGTAAGTAGGGAGGTTATTCTTCTTGTCTGTATTTCTACAGCAAAATAATCGTCTTGGGGATGCCCATGTGGAAATATACTTATTTCACATTATCTTGTGTTAAATGGTAAAAGGGGAAGCAGAAGTAGGCGACTGTTCTGGATAAGATGAAGTGCTTTATTTCATAATTATGAATGGCATCGCTAAAATCAGGCAAGCACAGAGACAAAGGTGCCTTAGTGGGCCCATTCCTGTTCCTGGGGACGCAGCTTCCATGGGATCATTCCTGTGCCCAGGATGTGCTGCTCCCTGTCACCCAAGAGATCAGGTGCTGTCCTCAGCTCAGGCCTGCCGTGCCTTAATCCACTTGTCCTGTGGAGCACTTCCAGTTGTAATTATCCTAATCTAGGATTTTATCCCCTCGCCCAGGAGATGATCCGGTTTTAGCAACAGCAGCTGCACATCCTAGGACACCCATGCTGTCAGGTCCTTTAGCTGCCTCTTACTGCCTGACAGCTCCATGCCCCTCTAAACCAGAGGGAAGAATGGGCTGAAAAAGGAACATCAGGTCATGAGAAGGTGACATTTGAGAGCCCGGGGAGGGCTACGTGTTATTGCTATGCATTCAAGCAAAAAATATTCACTTTCATTGAATTTGGAGCTATTGTATTTGCATGTCAAATCGTGGGGCAATATGTTGCTGATGAACAAGTGTGGTGTAGCAAAATCACATTAAATGCATCAATATATATGTAAAGAGCTGAAAGTACAAAAATAAGAAACTTCTTACTAAATGACAGTTGCCTGAAGAAATACATTTTTAATGTCAAAGCTGCTTTGTTGCTATATAGCTGCTACCTGATGCATTTATTATGGTTCATTCATTTCTCTACTAGTCCAGAAAAGTGAGCACAAGAGCATTTTTATTGCCAGCCCTTAAACTCCAGACCGTACTAGTGGCCTTTCTGTACAGTTTCTGCACCCCAAACTTTCCAACTGCTTGGGAAGGCCAGGGATTTTATATCTCAACCCCTTCTTAACCCCTTGCCTACTGAAAGGGTGGAATCTGATCTATCACTTCTATTGTTTGCATTAATGTAGCCTCGAGTAGATCTATCATCCATCTTCAGCTTTTATTACTGATAGTTTTCCCAAGTTGTTTGGCACTTTGAATGGTTATGTAGTGTGTTTCTAATTTTGCTGAAGTTAGTTAAAATCCCATTGCCATTAGCTGGACTAGTATTTCATTATCTTGAAGACAAAGCTCATTCAGTATGTAGTTTCTTAACTATTTCTGCATGCATTATTTGGAGTAATGGCACATTTATACTTGCAGTTTGGGGCTGGCAATTTAGATGGTGTAGTTCTTGTAAGTTAGCTTTCATTTAAAATGCATGTAACTGATTAAGTGGCTTGGCAGCCAGTCAGAATGATTGCTTAAGTACTGCAACTTCACAGTAATTTTGAAATGGAAAACCAGCCAGTAATTTAGTGATATCATTGAGAAACATAACATTCTTTCAGAGCAAGAAAAGGCTTTGTTTGCAAGGGGTAGATGTCCCCCATTCTTTTGGCCAGGGCTGTCTCATACACTCCTATGTTCTGCTTTATTCCACGCTAAGCACAGATGAATGCAGAGTATTTTCTTTAATCCAGTGTAAACTTTAAATTTGCTAAAGCCATACTAAACATTGGAGAGCATCCACCTGAAAATTACAAACTCTTGTTTTGTGCTGTATTAATTGGATTAAGTGGTTATCTCTTCAAGAAGAAGAGCCAAGCTTTCTGGGTATTTTAGTATGAAATTGCTTCATATACAATATGGAGCAGCTGTGCTTTGTCTTGATCATTAGGAAACTAACTGACAGCTTTGGCTTGCCAGTGGTGATACTTCTCTTTATCTGTAGAAAACAGTACAGGTTATCATCCAGAAAGCACTGTCATTTGTATAGACAATATCATAGACAAAATGAGCAGTGACATGGGAAGATACAGGTACAGAAGTGAGTCTTCTGAGTCTTGCTCCCGTGGTGTTGCTCAGGTTATAGATATTTCCATTTCTGTAATCTTTTTTTCTAAAGGGATGACTCAGACCAGTGGAGTGCAGTTCTGTGTTGGTTAGAGTATTCCTGTTTTAACCTAACAAAAGCCACCTTGTGCTTCTGCAGTGCTACTTCAATTGCCTACTATTCATTTTCAAAACGAAAGTGACTCACTGTCAGTTTTGCACACGCTTGATCCTCATACAGTAGTTGCAGAGTTTCCCCAAAAAACTGCATACAGATTTGTATCATAGGGAAGATGTTTTCCTAAAAATGGACAACGGAAGCTAAAAACCGTGACATGTTCCAATTTTCTTCGTAGAAAGGTTGACTGAGTCATTAAATCATCTCTTAGATACTGTAGTCCAGTGGGATGCATCAGCAGTGTAAAGATCCACACACTTTAAAGAAGTGTATGTGCTTCTTTTAAAGCATATAGGTTCTAACAAAGGGAGCTGGTACGGCTATGACTGCCAGCAGCATTTGGGGTGGTGTGATGGCAGGCTTTAGCTCTGTGTAAGAATTAATGCAGCTTTTAGATTTCATACAGTACAGCTTTTAGGTCTAGTCATTTCTGCTAAGGTTAACTTGTCTGAACTTAGCACAGGCAAGCAGTTATCAGTCTGTCTGCTTTCCCAATGCACTGCTAGCATCCCAGCTGCATCCTGTGATTGACACACTTGTATCCGGGCAGCAGCAGCCCCGCTGTTTTTGCTGCCTTGGGTTTTCTGTCCCCAGCAGGTTGCCACACGCTCTCCTAGGTGGGAGCTCTCCTAGCCACTGTGTCTGGCTTTGGGCAACTGCAGAGCTTTGCTGAATGCCACTCGGTGTGGTTTTGGTCTGTATGATTTGGTGTGCCCTGCCTTCAATTGCATGTGTCCAGGGTGTTAAAAACACGTTTCTGTTTCTCCCTTCAAATGATCATATCTCCTCACAGTATGCCAAAAAAAAAAAAAAAAAAAAAAAAGGTATTGGATAGGAATATTTGAGATGTTGTTGTAGAAATCGCAGCTTTGAGCTTTCAATGCTTATCAAGAACAGATTGCTGTCAGAAAGATTTCTTGATAGTGTAAACTGTTAAGATACTCACAGAAATGTAGTGAGTAATGTTAAATCAGGAAAAATGCCAAAATCACAATACCAAAGATGACTTATGCAAGAATTGGTTTATTGACCTCAAATCTCCCAGCAAATGCTTTTCCTATGGTCAGGGATATTCTCAGGCATCATCCTGAGACCTGAAGCTCCAGGGAAGCTGGCTTCCCCAGCAAGGCAGGCTGCGTCTGCATCTGCTGCTGGTGTTACAAGTGCTGAATGGAGTCATGAAATAGCTTGTTCAGAGGGAAATTTACCTTGTATTGCAGACAGAAATGGGGGGAAAAAGCTACTTTAATAACTGACAGCCGACAAGCCAAAAATACTAAGAGAGTCACTGACTAAGCATGGACCAAGGAGTTCCAGGCCTGGAGCCCCCAGTACAAGAAAGATGCAGAGCTCTTGGAACAAGCCCAAAGGAGGACCACTAAGATGATCAGAAGGTTGGAGCACCTCTCCTGTGAAGAAAGGTTGAGGGAACTGGGCTTATTTAGCTTAGAGAAGAGAAGGCTCTGGGGAGACCTCATTGTGGCCTTCCAACACTTCAAGGGAGCATATAAACAGGAGCGGCTGTTTACAAGGGTGGATGGTGACAGGACAAGGGGGAATGGTTTTAAACTGAGGCATGGGAGGTTTAGGTTAGGCATTAGGAGGAAGTTTTTCACACAGAGGATGGTGAAGCACTGGAACATGTTGACCAAGGAGGTTGTGGATGCTCCATCCCTGGAGGCATTCAAGGCCAGGCTGGATGTGTCTCTGGGCAGCCTGGTCTAGTGGTTGGCGACCCTGCACATAGCAGGGGGGTTGAAACTAGATGATCGTTGTGGTCCTTTTCATNAGTAAAATCTTTTTATTAATTTCCTTTTTAAAAAAAAACAAACAAACAGTCCTGCTTGCCATACTAAGTACCACTGCAACACAACTGTCATTCTTCTTCCCAGTAGTAAAATGAAATGCTGAGCCCCTTCCCCTGTCTAATGTTATTTCTCACATGGCGACATTCAAAAACCCACTGACAAGCTGCAAATGATGTGTGAAGCAAGCTCCAGGATTAAATTTATAACCTTCCCCAGGAGGAAAGAATTTGGAGGCAGGAATGAACTCAGGATAATAAAACAAAAGGGCACAATGGAGGTGGATCAGCAGAACTCATATTCATATTTACCTAATGAGAAATACCAGCCCGTCTGAGTTTATGTGGTGTCCTGGGGGTTTTATGCACAGGTATGTAGAACATTATTTTGTAGGTCCTTCTCACGAGTTTTTACAGCTCTCACTAATGAGAAACTATGTCTCTCTCTCTCTCTCTCTCTCCAGCTTTCCAGCTGGGATTTGAATGTGTGATAAATAAGATATAAACGGTAGAAAACTGAGGGCTTATGCCCTGTGGATATGTTTGCATCTTGGGTTTTGACAGGCGTATACCTTCCTCCTGGGGGGGTTGTCACTTACTACCAAGTTTGTTGTTGAATGGGTGTGAATAGGCTTTGGAGACCTTTAGATGCTGTTAAATCGCTCATGTTAATGAAGTGATGGAGCTAGGGACCTCCTTCCCTGCAGTAATCAAAGAAATGGTGAGTCCCCTCACACATCTATAAGATTATTTCCTTTCATCTGCCAGTATTAGTTTCTTTTGAAGTCATTTAATCTTTGCTCTACATAAATCAAGGAAAGCCATTTTAAGCAGCTCAGTGGGCAAAGGGGAATCCCGTGACCTGGCTCTGGCAAAGGCCGACCTGGCCTGTCACCTCAGTGTCTAGCCCTGGTGGGGCAGTGGTGGGTCTGAAGCATAGGATATGCTGAGCTGAAAGGGACCCACAAAGGTCATCAAGCCCAACTCCTGGCTACACACAGGACCACCATCCAAAATTAAAACCCTATGTCTGAGAGCATTGTCCAAACACAGAGTGAGTGCTTGGCCTTCAGTTGAAGTGCACGTGCTGTTGTTGGATGAAGTTCAGCCATGCCTGTAAGCGCACAGGGCGCCGAGTCCTGTGGAGGGAACAATGGTTGGACACTAGGCAGCTTCCTGGCCTGCATGCAGGCATTGCTCAACAAACTCCGGTGCTTGTTTTTGTTTCCTGAAAGTATGTTTATAAAAAAATTAAAAAAAAATAAAATCATGATTCCATTGCCAAAAATGCAGAGAGCTCCTGTATAAAGCCTGGACAAATTCCTACTGCCAAATTAAGGCCTATGTAGGGAATGAGAGATTGGGACCTTACGTCATTACTCTGTCTGATGTTGCATTACCAACAATATGATGAATTTCTGCCCTCTTCACAGCTAGCAGTGGATTGTCAGTGCTGTGCCTTCTAGATTTCAGAGCCCCATATTGTGTTTTGTGTGTATTCATTTTTAAGGTAATTATTACTTTATTCTCTTTGTGCTGCTTTATGCTTTTGACACATCTGCTCCTTCTGTATGGGTCATTTTTTTAAGAAGGAATATAGTTTGGAAAGACCAGGCATGAGTTCTTTTAGGAATTTGAGACAGAAAATATTTGGCAAGGTTCTTCATTAGATATCCTCTGGAAATATGCTAGTTCAAGAGTACAGATGAAGTATATCCTTCAGGATGAAGAAAATGTTTCAGTAATAGCTAAATAGCCTTACGTGTATAAGAATGAAGTTGTGGTTTTTAATTGCATAGCATGAGTCCTTGCTTGTCTTTCCAGCCCTTCTCTCCACTCTCAGCACTCAGTTCACATCCCAGGCATTCCCCTAGAATGGGCAGAAGTTGATTGTTTGTGGTCTCCAAAACCTGGCCAACTGAACCATGGGAAAATAAGCAACCACACATTGTCTTCTGCCATTACCCAGAATGCAGAAGAGTTCCTTATATATCTAATAAAACCAGGATGACCCATATAGGTCCTGTCCTCGGTTCTTGCTGCCCATTTTGGGCACCCCAGAGGTGCAGTGGTGGAAAGGCTTGGGGTGATGTCTTACAGTCATCCACTTAGCTATGTTTGTGCAAACAGCTCTACTTGCTACATTTCAGGGAAAGGAGCTTATATCTGAATATCTGCTCTCATGAGTGTTATTTCCTGAAAAGAAGCTGAGTTATTGCTGAGCCTGTTTTTTCCTCCTCAAAGAAAAAGGCAAATCATATGTGTGCAATCTTGACACAGTTTATTGTATTGGAAAAAAAAAGTCCCCCTTTTTTTTTTTTTTTTTTTTTTTAAAGCATGTCACTATGTTTTGTGAGCACTGCCTTCATCATGACTGAGATCTTTTAAAATCAAATGTTAAAATATCCTTAGCTATTGTAGGTGATCCATCACCTGCCCTTCTTAGTGCTTAATACTTTGTTGGCAGAAGCCTTGGTGGGCTGGCCCCCTACCACTAGTTCACGGAAGCTGGTGGTTTCCAGAGACCTGCCACCTGGCTGGTGTCTCAAAGTTGTGACCTGGAGGGGAGAGGTTGTGGCCCCCTCCCCAGCTGTCTGCAGCATCCTGTCCTTTGGCCCTTCTCTTGTGGGGGAAGAGTGGTGGCAACAGGTGACATCTTACAGATAGAAATTAAACGTGGAAAGAGAAGTTACCCTGCAGTGAAATACTCCTAGCGGGAAAACAGCTGAAGACTGCATTTTTCTTCAACTCTGCAGATGAAGGATCCTATACTCCAAATATTTTTCCTGTAGTCATCATCAGACACTGATTGTGACGTTTCAGTTGCTTGCTGAAGGTCATATCTTAAAAGTCTTGTTCCTCTCGAGTAATAGGCTTGTGTCGAAACGAGATCTCAAATGAGATCTTCCCCTACCAAGGTGCTGCTCAGTGCAGATAACAGAGTTTTCTTCTAAATGAGACGAATTCATAGATGAATTCACCTGGAATTGTATACTGGTGGACCTTTTTTGAAAAGTAAATCCTTTCCAGAATGGGTGAAAACTTCAAGTTTCATGAATTTGGCTATGTCTGATTCGGCTGTTTAGTAATGTGCACTTGCATTTTATTTCTTTGTCATTGCTCCTATTTTTGTATTCACATCATATCGGAACGTTATGTGTCATCTCGTGCTTTTGACCTGTAATATCCATTAAATGCTATCATAGGATTACTTAGGCCCTTGCAGCAGAGAGCAGGCAGATTCCTCAGGCTGTTCCGTTCAGGTTTTGGTGTTGTTGCACCTGTTGCTATTGTCTAGCCCTAAAGAAGAAGATGGCCAAAGCAGATGGAGATCACAGCCATGTGGGGATATTGCAGTGGCCAGCTGGGATGGTCCCTTGGGGCTGACCGAGTTGCTTGTGCTTGGATGCCTGTTCAGACAGGCTTTGTTTTTCCTTGCTGAGTCTTATAGTTCTCTTCCGTAGGTAGCCACTAGAAACAAGAGCAGGGAAGCAGAGGCTCTTGTGCAGAGGTTATCTCGGGTGGTTTTCAGATGATCACAGAAGGGGAGCATGCCAGAAAGTTGAATCACTGCTACTGGGTCATAGTGGAGACTTGACTTTTCAGGATACTTTTGAGTCACAAATAATGCCTGCAGCTGGGATGCCAGGCTCTGAAATGTCTCATCGGTGATCCTGTGGAGCTTTGATGAGGAAAAAGTCTTTTTAAGCTGTAGGGACTGGTTAGCTGTGTCTTAGAAAAATAAATTCCAAGTGGCCTTTGTTAACCACCAAATTATAGGATATTGTGGCATAAAATAGAAGTTCATTTTGGTCGCATATTTTTATTCTGAAATCAGCAGGAAGAGGAAATGCTGATATGGGTGTATACATAGGAGGAAGATTTATCAAAGAAGCATACATTTACACACCCACTTTTTTTAATTTATGGTCAGTAAATGATAGGCTTCCTTTCCTTGTTTTTGAATGTGAAGTAAATTTCTAACGAAATTATTTATATACGTACCTTTCAAAAATATAGAGCACCACCAGGTCACTGCGAGGCCTCAGCGTCCAGCCTGAAGTGAGGGAACTTCAGACACAGCCTCCAGGTTTTCCTGCCAGCACAGCTTTGCTCCAGAAGCATTAAATGAGTTAAGCATTTCATTATTGCATGTCACTTTCTTTCTGCCTGTTTTAGAGTGTATTGATTGCAATGCTCTTCCCCAAATACAAATTATTCAGTTAGCTTGGAGTTACTTTCTTAAAACAAACAAATCCAGGAAAAATAAAGTTATACAATCTGTAATCCTAACATACTAGATAGCAAGTGAAGTATTTTCCGCAGTCTGAGCAAAGCTGGAGGTATAAAATGCTTGTTCTTACTGGACACGCACTATTTATATTTTTAACTTGCTGAGGCGGTCAGGATGTAGGTTTCAAAGCAAATAAATGTGTATGCATGTTTGCATTAGCTTTCGTTCTTCAGGGGCATTCTTCCTGTTTCCTTTTCAGGGTTTCTCCTAAAATTAGTTTCTTTCTTACAGTAAACACAATTGGTTACTCTTAAATATTATAGAATATATGGGAACAATGTTACTAGTTTTAATCGTCTTGCAGTGGGTCTGAATGATGCTGGTGGCAGTTAATTAGTACCACTTCTTGTTTTACATGGTCTTGTTTTGACTGTCCAAACCACCTCCTGAAGAGCTTTGTTTATAGCTGTGTTGAATGATCTGTAATTCTGAAGAAAAGTTTCTTTCTTTAGGCTTTGTAACCAACCAATTTTAACAGGCAGCTATGATTAGTTTTGTTCCCATTAGTCTAAAGATTTGTAACAATTTCTCCCCTCCCTTCTGCCTCACCTACACGCGTGTGCAGGTCCCTTGTATGTTCTCTGAACCCTCCCAGGGAGGGAACAACATGCACTGGGTGCCCACCCAGCATCCCTGTCCCACCTGCTGGCCCAGCAAACACATTGTGGTCTCCAGCTGCTGAAACTTCCACCTGGAGTTACTTAAAATGTGGTCGAAATCCTTCATGCTCACGTACTCCATCATTCTTTTTTAAAATGTACTCCTTGTTATGGAAAGGAAAAAAAAAATGGGTGAAACAGAGCAAAGTACTTGGAAGAAAACCCAGTGATCTTTCTGCTTGCTTCTGCTGTTTTTTGCTATGCTGCAGCAGGAGCAGTAGAGGGAGCACAAGTTAACACATGATTTCTTTACCAAGAGCTGTGCTGTCATTGCTGATGACATTTTGTTTGATGGATAAAGAGTGGAAAAGCCCCAACCTAGGGAGTTTTCCAGAGGACAGGAATATAATGTCCTTGTGATTAAACATGGATTGCAGCAAGGCACCATATCCTGTAGCTGCTTCTGTTTTAAGTTGTGATCCCAGTGAAGCCCGGGGTTGTGCAGTGTCAACACATGGGCCACTCTGCTGTGACCAGTGTCACCGGGTTGTGTTTGTCATTGTCTCTACCCTTAGGCCAGCAATGAGCCAAACTTCAGCCTGGACAGAATCTCTGACTTTCTGTCTTTAAAGCAAAGTCCCCAGTAGGGTCAAAGAGGAGAGATTTCTCCCTCTTTGTTAATAAAGTGTTAATAAAATTCAAGCTTTAAGCTTTCCTTTCAAATTAGAGATTACCAGCGGCCAATCTCTGTTGAATTATTAAGCAGAAGTAAAGGTTATTGAAACTTGTGCAGATCAATGGCTGGAGACCCAAAGCTAGAACTTCAGAAAGTGCTAGGAGCAGCAACTGTTTTTGGTCTTGGAGATTAGAAAAAGTAGGAATTTCTTTTTGCGGAAAAAGAAGATTGCTCATGTACTTTCACAAATTCACCCTTTGCACCTTATTGCTTTATTCAGTGTTCGACTTTGTTTCTGAGGCTGCTGCTGACTGTGTATCAGAGATAGGCACAGGCTGCTAAGAAATAAAAGGTTATCTGAGCGAGTCAGGGAGTGAATTCATTGTTTTCCAGGAATGCTTTTTAAACACTGAATTGTGTAATGCTGAGAGTTGCAGCATAGAATTTCAATGCACAGATGGTGACCTGTATTATTCATAGCCTATGAAGTTAATTACCAACTCCATACGTTTTTAATGGAATTTACTTGATAGCTGCGTTTAAACACCTTCTGGAAACAGCAACTTACTCTCCTGGATGTTGCTTCTCTTCTTGTGTTCCCAAGAAGCTTCCCCAGCAGACCTTATTCAGAGTTTTCCCTCAGATTTCTCCAGGTGCCGGCTTGCCACTGTGCCCATGTGCCAGGCTTCCAAACCTCTGCCAGGTCTGTGTGTCAGAGCACCAGCCACCTCCTGTGCCCAGTAAGGAGGGGATGAACTGATGAATAGCATGAGACTTCAGGCCCAGAGGGCACCATGATGACATGGTTGCCTGTTGCAGTGTGTCTTTTAAATGACTGTTCTTTATCAGAGGGAGGAAAATAGAGATGAGATGCCTCAAGCAGAGGTCACCATGGCCACCCCAGTTATCAACGATGAATGAAAAGTTGGCTTTATCCAATGTTGGTACTTTCACATTTTGAGTATTAGGTGCATGTAGTTTAAGGAAAACCCCCAGATGCTGACTTTGGAGAGGTGGATTTTTTTTTCCTTATAGCGATGTTGGCTATATTTCTGCCCTAAATATGAAAATAATTTATCACATGCCTTGGTTAAGCTTCAGCCAGCTGTTTTATATTGAAGAGCTGATCTTATTTCACCAGCAGGAGAGCTCAGGAGTGATATAAGTAGCACCCAAAGTGCAAGCAAATATAGAGTCTGGTGTCATTTGTATATGTCCAGCACTGGACAACACTTACTTCTAACCTTTCTTGTTTATTTAAAATAAAAGTTGAATATTGATCTGTGGCATTTTTGTGTGAATGAGCTTTGAAAGTAGCTATTCATGTGTGCCACTGTCTTACCAATATCCTGTGTGGAGAGAGAGAAATGTATGTTCGTAATGGAAAACTAAAATCATTGTAATTTGTGCATAAGTGTTTTTTTTTGTTTGTTTTTTGCTTTTTTTTTTTTAGTTAGTACAAAAAAATCACACCAGTATATGAGCATAGCTGCATGTACTGATGTACAAAAAATTCAGAGCTTCAGGACAGGACTTAAACAGATGGACTGTGCAGCTGAAGTCTCTCTACAAATTATTGGGTGGACACAATCAGTTTTGCCATGTTTCATTTCTTCTTCTTCTTCTTCTTTTTTTTTTTTTTTTTTTTCTCCCATGAGGAGTCAGATTTGTTATAAGTTTGCATAGGTTTCTCTTTGTCAAGTCCCCAGCTGGTAGGAGGGAGTGAGATACTGAAAAAAAAATAAGAAGTGAACAATCACACATTAAGTAGATCCATTTCTTCATGTTTCTAGATCCAGAGTATATCTTGTTTTATTATAATCCCACATTGAGTTCGTAAATTGTCTGTGAAGCTATTGATCCTCTTTCCAAAATCGTTTTCCTGTATCTTGAGGGTTTCGTGGATCAAGGTGAGTGTAGGCCTGCTTGGTCAATCAGAGCAGCACTTGCAGCAGCACGTTATTTAATGTTAAAGAGAAGTGTGTAAGGAGCTAGCAACTTGCTTCCTCTCCATAAGGTATGGAAGGAGGTGGTTCTCTGCACAGTTGATGGAGCTGCACAGTAAAGTTCCCCTACCAAAAAGCATTGTGGACGTAAAAGCTGACATGGGCTCAAGAGGAGGTTCGGTAATGCATAAAAACTACATCCTGCTTGAAAATTTCTGAGACTGAACATGGATGGAAGGTGGAGAAATCTAAAAAAAATTTTCTGTCCATGATCTTCAAAAATCACATCTTTCACAAATAACTGTATAGAATTGAAGTTGAACTCTTGCTTACAGACTGTTGGAGGCCTGAGCCAATAAACCTTTGGTCTCAGCCAAAGTGATCATTCTAACCTGTTATGTAGGGAAGATGTAAAAGATAAGGAGACCTAAGTAGTACAACCTGACAAGACATTTAAATCATTCACATTACTTCTAGAGCACCTATAAGGCCAAGGAGTTTTTCAACTTAATAGCTATTTAAAGTAAGAACCAGGTCAGTGCTTCTCAGAGATGTTCAGATAATTATTCTTGGTCTGTTTGTATTGAAACAGAAGTGTCTTTCATACCTGGTAGTGGAAGGAGACCATCTTTGTGCTCACCACCCACGTGATAGGGCAGGGAGGATTGAGAGGAGATGTGCCAGACCTCAGAAACACGCATGGTTCCTGCAGCTCTGGTTCTTTGTTGGACAACGAACTAAGTGGCTATTGCCTTACCACTCCAGTGGGAAGGATCACTTACTCACCAGGACAGCTTTTTAATAGCAAACTCAGTAATGCCTTGTAAGGGCATGTCCAGGGAGTTTTTTAGTATACATTTCGTAGAGTGGTTATAGAAATGTCTGTCTGGAACACCACAGGTACAGTTGATCCTCTCCTTGGGCATGATGATGAACTAACTAGTCAATTTCCAGATTTTTCCAGACTTATGTTTTTGGGTTTGTGGCATGGGACAGAGGAACTTGGCAATGTTTTTGGAACTGCTAATCCTAGCAGGGTTGAATAACTCAGACATACCAAAATTTTAGGCCAAGCCAAAATACAGTAAAATTTAACAGATAGCAATTCAAGCAGAATTGCTGAAGATAAGGACAAATGTATTCTGAAGAAGCAAATGATTGAAGGAAATAATGAATGTATGGCTGACAATGGTAGAAAGTGTTTAAATGACTTCTTTACCTCTTCTACCTACTAACTATTAATCCTGTAAAGTTTCTGGCTATTTTGAAAATGAACAAATGCAAGATTTTTGTTTCTTCCATTCTTTTTCTTGACTATATTTGCCAGGAACCAATCTCTCACTTAATCTGTCTTCAGCAAAAATCTCCCTGAGATGTTTGGGGTCTCCCAATGTGCATGGTTTCCCTGCAGACCAGGGCCTTGTGTTTTTCTGGTAAGAACAAGAGCTGCCAAAAACAATACTGGGCTGAGCCTTCAGACTCTTTTCTTATCCATACTTGCCTTCTTGTGCATCCCATTTTCAGTCTAAAGGACGTGTTACACAGTGTCAGGAAGGGCAGTGTTTTTCCGGGCCCTCTGTTAATCTTTTTTTTTTTTTTTGGTCATAATTTCTGTTAATAGTGAAAGCTTTGCATACATAAATATTTTGGTGTTCATTTACTATTCTTCAGCTGCCGCTTAGTGTGGATGAGAAGAGGGGGGTGCGATTTGTGGGGCTGTGGGTGTGTGACCAAAAGGCACCATTTCACATTCTGTATAGAAGCCAGCTAGCTGGCTGCCTTTCTAAGGGCGTCTCTTGGGATGTAAATACACACCAAGGGCTGATAAAATATTGATGTACTAGAGCACATCACCTGGAGAGGTCAAAGTGAGGATAAATAAATGATAGGCTCTTGGAAGCACTTGCCATTAAGTAAAGCTTGAGAGGACAACAGTTTTTATCCAGCCAACCTGAAGTTTCTTATAAAATCTGTGGAATATGGGGTGAGAGATTTCTGATCTCCAGTTGTCAGGAATTGGTTTTACTTAATGGCATTATACAAAGGTGTAGGTTAAAATTTGTATTGTGTAGTGTCAGTACTTGCTTTTAGCGTATTGTATTTTGGAAATACATACGGATATGTGTACGTGCATAGGTAAATACATCAAATAGATTTACACCTTTCCAAAACAACAACAACAACAACAACAACAACAAAAAACCAAAAAACAATGAAAATAGTGAGAATGGGAAGTAGGATTTAATTACTCCTTTATAAATTGTACTTAGTCTGCGTTTCTTTGCTTAGAATTGGAAGAAGCTAACCTCCTTTGTATACAGGCATTTGTCATCTAAAATAGTTTTAATAGTTTCAGTCTTTAGTAATGTGGAAAGTTTTTTTTTTTTTTTTTTTTTTTTTTTTTTTTTAATGTTTTGTCATGGATGTAACTATTGATTTTAAGCTTACTGATTTTTTTGTAATGTCCTTTACAGGTGGTATGCCAAAATAGATAAATACTATTCTCTGAAATGTACAGATAATAATCTGTCTACCTGGGACAGATCTCATGAGAAAAGTGATGGGGGTAATTAGAATGAAGGACAGACTTAGAGAAATGGGAGACATTTGTTATTGAGAGCCCTATAAAAATATTTCCTTCTGTAAACACAGCTGCTGTATGAAATGTTATTTTAAAATATATAGTGAACGTCATATAAATGTCTAATTGACAGCTGAAATATTGCAGAATGTAGTCTGTGTGTGTAGGTCAGGAAAAGAAAGTGATAATTCAGGGACAAGTGTTTCTGACACAAGTCACAAATCCAGATTTCATGTATGCTTTTTGCTTACAAATTTAGATAATGTGTTCCTTTGCTTATGGGACTTAAATCTTCAAGCAGTTTCAGCTTCATCAAAAGCCTGTTTCAAGCAGTGCACTTTAATGGCTGGGCCTGGCACAAAAGCCTTCAGATGGCCATGTGTAGATGGCAGCATTTACCTACTCTACTTTCTTCTTAAATGACTTCAGACTATAGAGATGATTAGTTTCTCACTGCTGAAAATAAATCACGTTCACAAAAAATCAATAAGGATAAAGAATCATTTTATCCAAACCCTGCTCGTTTTTCCTAAGCCAGCAGAATGGCTAAAATACCCTATTTATGGGTGGATGAGTGGTGTGAAAGAACACAGAACTCTTATGCAATTTTGAGGGCTGCACTGTGTTGGCGAGAAAGACAATCCTGCTACATGGGGGTGGAATTTTCTCTGTTGGGAAAGGGCTAAAAGTAGTGGCTGTGTTTGAGAGATTGGCTATTTGGGCTAGAAAATGACAGCGCCCATTGTTCTTGAGTCCTGATCAGAAGCTTGGTATGTAGCCTGGTGGCTTGCCTCTCACCTTCCCCAGAACCAGGCTCACTGCTGGTTTGCATCTCATCTAGGTCTCTTGTCCAATTAAAAAATAATTAAAAAAAAAAAAAAAAAGATTTCTCCAAGCTATTTTCATGTATTTGAGAATTGAGGGTTTTTTTTTTACTAAATGGTTTATTACTTGAAAGCTTTGAAGTTTAACATGAATAAAAAATGTGAACAATACAGGAATTCTTAGGGATCTGTCTGCAGGATTTTTCTTATTTATTTAAGAGCATTTTAAGTAATTGTGTGCAGAAGGATTAGGGGAAAAAGTCTTTCTGTGAAGTCCAGCTTTCGGACAAAGATACAGGTTTTGACAAGTAAACAACATTGGCAGGGAATTACAATTGCTGGAAAGCACCATAGGGTGCAGCTCTTTTCATTTAGCAGCACTGGGAGAACTTCTAAGGAGAACTTTCAGGTAGTGTTGCTACTTGCTATTGACCTAGTATTTTTTCCCTTGGCTTTGTAGCTTGGTTATAGTTTGTTAAACTCTTGTTGTTATTACCACCAACTTACACTGAGCAATCCACTGCAGGCGGCTCATGAACAGCAAATCGTGTGTTGCTTAACAGACTGCCTGGTACGTGGGGTGCTGTGTGCTGGTTATCGGACACTTGTAGCTCTGTAGGCTCAGCCTTAGCTGTGGAGAGCAGTTAGCTCAAATGATGAAGCATGTTCAACGTGTGCTAGCTAGAATCGCAACTCCGCATTCTACCTTTTCTGCAAACTCAGATTAAGACTGCAAGGCATAAACTCCCTCTGCCCCAAAGAGTTTGCACTATAAATAAAATCATCAGAGTAGAGTGCACTGAGGAAAGCAAAAAGGAAATACCCGAGACGGGGGAAAAAAAAAATCTTTAAATTATTATTGTTGACTCATATTTCTGGCTATTCTATTAAATATAAAGTGAGATGTGAATGAAAACAATACCTGGAAACCCCACGGTGTCCAAAAGTAAGAGGAATCACACTGTACAGGGTTTTAGTATTATGTTAGAAGAGTCCATGACTTTGCAAGTTCTGTTGCCATAAGGATTGGCAGTGAAGCATTGTAAAGTAATAAAAGGGCAAGGCGTGGAGCCAAATACTTCTGTTTGTAATTGTGGTGGTGATGTGCAGAGCAGCAGGAAGAGCAAATCAAATGCAGATGGTTTTTGTATGAAGTCTTGACTTTTATCGGTGATAGTGCTCAAGGTGGTGTTGACACTGAAATAGTGCTAAATAAAGACTTATATAGTATTTAAAAAAGACTTATATAGTATGTAAAAGTATCCTACGCATCATGGATAGTGGCATACTGCAGTCCAAAGCTTCATTTCAATTCAAAATCCCTCCATTTTCTCACTCTTGTTGCTACCAGGATGGTCTTATCAGCTGTTTGTAGCAACTGGTCAACTCAGCTGTTCCCCAGGCTGTTAGAGTATCGCAGAGATAGGGCTGGGAGGAGCAGTATGTGTGTGTGCGTGTTTTCCAGCACGGAAGCAGGACCTGGTGTGCCTTCATTGCTCTTGGCAGTGGCTTGTTCTGCACCTTTCCGTTTTCCCAGCCTCTCTCTCCCAGCCCTGCAGCATTTCCCCAAGTTTCTAACCAAATTCCTCTTACTACAACTTGAGTTCTCAGGTTTTTGCACATGCAGAACAGTTTATTCTTTCTCTTCATGTGTTTAAGTTATTTCCATATCTTCTCCACCTGTTTTTTTTTTTCTTTTTCTTTTTCTAGACTAAATCTCAGTTCTGTCAATTCCATTCAGTTTGTGTGTCATGTTAAATGGCTGTGGTTATTGGTGCTCCCCTTTTCTGTCCTCTTTCCTTTGGATTCATACCACTATGGAGTTGCAGTACTGAATTTTGGTCAGAGAGCTCTAGTTAAGGTGAGTCCCTGACTAGCAGAACAGAAGGACTTTTTCCCATGACATATGCATGGCACTCCTACTTTTGTGTCCTGGCATGTTTTTTGCTTTTTCTACAACTGGGGCATGTTATTGGCTTCTGTTCAGATGGGAGGACTGGAAAGAAACCCCCCTCTGATAAAAAAAGATGTGACATCTGTGACTTTACCCCTATGTGGATCGTCTGTTGTTCCGTCACTGCAAAAAATTAGGTCTGACACAGTTGTCTTTCTGTTCTTAATCTCTGTCTTCTAGATGTCTTTGAACCCTTCCTTTGATTGTTTAGGTGTCATCTCTCTCCTTTTGCTTTTCCATATTAAAAAGTCTCCTACATACAATCTTATGCTGATGGCTTGGGCATAAGTCCTTTCTCCATTCCCTTGTTTTTCCTTCAGGAGTGTTTAATCATGACACGGAAACAGTGCAGAGAATGGCTGCTCTCAGGAAGGGACATTTTAAACTGCGAATACCTCCCATGTTGGAGTTGTATGTTGAAAGATCACTTGTAAAACATCAGAATATATTGACTGGACAGAGCTGTAATTGGGCCTTGCCCACAGCACTGGTTGCTATATTGCTCCTGCTAGCTCAGGAAGGATATTAAAGCATGCAAAGAAGGGCAGTAAAAATTAAGAAAGGATTTCAGGTAGAGGATAAAACCAATAAAGATAGCCTAAGGTTGCTAGTTAATTGGTTAGAAGTCAGATGCGTTTGAATGGTTAGAATTCAGGCACATTAGTATTTAATCAGCCTTTTTACATACAGAGGCCAACATACATATTAACAGCCATGAAATGAATAGAAGCAGAGAGGTTACGAAGGGACAGTGCCCAGAGTCAACAGAGGGAAACAGGCAGGTAGACTTTTGGAAGAAATGTGCCGTCAGTGACACCACCACTGCCCCGTGCAGCTGGCAGAAGAGGAGCTGGATGATGGAAGAGGTCAGAAGCAGTAATTTGGGTGATTTTTTCTTCTCTATTCCCTAAGGAAGCAGTAGACCCTGTAAATCCCACGTTCCAGCATGCAAGTGCATGAGCATTCAGCCAAGGAAAGCAGTATTAATCTGACCCACAGTCATGTTAACTCAACCCATTTATCAACTGTGCACTTGCATTTTGAGTGAATTACAAACAACAGAAGTGATCTCACGGCATTTAAAAAAAAAAAAAAAAAA
>JACDJE010000044.1:755113-766613 GCA_016647715.1 Pavo muticus
AAAAAAAAAAAAAAAAAAAAAAAAAAAAAAAAAAAAAAAGGAAAAACAAACAAACAACTATGCTTTGTAAGTGCAAGTATTTTTCAACAATGTCTGCAGCGAGGCTGGGTCTCTCTGAAGCATTTTCCTGAACCAGCTGGATTTTAAGGCTGTATCTGTTAGCCAAGGCAGTAACAGCATGCTTTTCTCTTGTGCATCAGCCCTGCAAAAGTTATCTAGGTTACTGGAGCATTTGGCACTTGGCAAGCGTTATCTGGCATGGTGTCAAAAGATGCACACAAATTTTGTTGCTGTGGTTCATAAGTTGTTCAAATAACGTCTTGTGCAGACAGGAAAAAATACATGGTTTGAAATTCTTAGTCACCTTTTCTGAGTCATATTCTAGAGAAGTAAGATTGTATCATAGCTATTGTACAGATTTAGACAATTCAAAGGGACACGTGGTAACAGTAAAGTAAATCCTTTCTGTTGGCCTTATGTTGTTACATAGTTGCTGTTATTTGTTTTGAGCAGATTACTGGCATAATGGCCGCTTTATGGCGTAGCTATTGAAGGCAATGGGATTTACGCCAGAAGGAGTTTTGGTGCAATTTAATTATGATTTCAATACCAGGAAATAAGCTGAACTTTGGAAAAGATATTGAAGTGCTACTCTGTTTCTCTGTTGTTTGATGATATTATTTGTCAAAGTGATTATCGAATTTGTGGTGTTTTCAGAGTTGCTTTTAATAAGATGCACATGTAAACCATACCAACAAATCAAAGGATCTGAGTTGTCTTTGTACATAAATTAGACAATTTGATAAGCTGCTATGGTATAAAGCATGTATGGCACAGAAAGTTTAATTATGCAGTACCAGTGAGGTCAGTTACTGTACAGTATAAAAATCAGGGCAGAATTTGATATGCTTTCTCTGATGATTTCATTAACTCGGGAATGTATTTGTAATATTGTAGCTATATTTTGTCCTGTGTTAGAACTTTAAATACTGGAAAACATGGTTCACAGTATACTTTGTGAATTTACAGATAATGTTGTTTCAATAAACATGTAATATGCTAAACACAAGAAGAAGAAGTTTGAAGTAATTCTATCGTAGAATCGTAGAATCGTTTGGGTTGGAAGGGACTCTTAAAGGCCATCTGATCCAACTCTCCTACAATGAACAGGGACACCTACAGCTACATCAGGTGCTCAGCGCCTTTCCAGCCTGACCTTGGATGTCTCTGAGGACAGGGCATGCTCATAGAAAATTTATTTTGAATTACTGTTTGCATTTTTTCATGACAAATACATGTTCATCAGTCTGAGGAGGCATTGGGGCAGTGGCTATGGATTTACCAGAGATGCCAATAGGACTTGCATGCCCTTGCTGTGCATCCCCCATGGTCTGCATGTAGGGATACATGAGATTCTCGGCTCCCTAAAGTGCTGCCCAAATGAGTGCTTGATCAGTAGGACCTTCAACGAGCGGGGCAACAAGAGCAGGGACTCTGTGGTCCCCTCTGCCTGGCCGCTCACCACAGAGGATGCTGTTCTGTGTGTTGCTGGGCTTGTGGAGTCATGAAGTCTCATAGGAAGTCTTATTCTGCTCTTTTTTGTTGTTTGCTTGTTTTTCTCTTTGTGATGGTTAAGGACGAAGATGGGAAAAACTTTAAGACTAACATATGGTGTAATTATCGAAAGTATCAATTTTGTGGCATTGCTGTGGCTCTACATGAAAGATACCGTTCTCTGAAGTCTACAGATCGTGGGGAAAATATTTACTTTGTTGTGGGCCAGACCTATGCTGCAGAGCTCATGAAGGGGTCATTTTCTTGCAGCTGGGCCTTTTTGGCCTGGACGAGGTCAGCAGGGGAGAAGCAGCTCTGTGACACCTGCAGAAGAAGACAGCTCAGGGCCACCCTCTTGTCCAAGTGCAACTTCAGTATCCAGCATAGAGAAACTCAGGGATTCGCTATGCTTTTGTGACCCTATTTCAGCCAGAGTACTCACAGAGGTGTTGTGGCTTCACTTCTGTACATACAGAAAAGCTGTTTGGAAACCCGTCTGCTGTGACTTGAAATTATTGCAAAAAAAAAAAATCAGCAAGAATAATGCCATCAGTAGTTACCAAGAGCAAGAAGAAAAAAGCCGGAAGTAATTGTACATATACTCCATTGCCTTTGAACATGACTGTTTTGGTGATTAGTTAGCGAGATAGGCTTGCTCCTGATCTCTTCTACATTTATCCAGCAGTAATTGAATATTTTGAGAATTATTTTGACGTAAGCTAGATTTACTATTGGTTTAGTTACATTCATATATTGCTTTACAATATATTGTTCTTTGGGGCTTTTTTTTCTGTCTCAGCAAGGGCATCCAAGATTCTTCAGATTCTCATTAATTCAGCAGATGCACATTTTCCTTATTTCTGCCTATTTTCCTTGAAATGAATAGAGCAAAAAAGGCCTTGTTTAGACACACTTTGCATAATGTTTGTTACTTCATTTAACTGATTATGACCAGATGTATTTCTACATGACTTATTTCTGGGTCCCGAATTTGTTTTCTTTCAAAGTTAGCAGCAGTAGCTAAATATTTCCTCTAATAAACAACCCTGGGTGCAAATGTACCAGTATTTAATAGGGGGTATAAAGCATCTTTTCATTTGCAAAAACCTTCTGCTGTTGTCCTTCTCAGCAAGTCATCTTCATAAATTGGAGAAGAAAGCTAAAGTTTACTTTCTGGGGGCAAAATAGGTCTTAATTTCTCAACATGTATATAAGATTGGCAATTTATTGAATAACTCTTGAGAATGAATGCTCTGTGTGGTTCAGGCCTGGACTGAACTTCTTGCGGTCTGATGCCTGTTTATTTCTGGATTTCATCTTTTTTAATAAGCAGAAAAGTGGTCATCCAGGACTAAAAACAGAATTCTCAGATGAAAGACTAGACTAAACATTCATCTTTTCCTGTGAAGTTGAACTGCCCTTAGGATTCCAGTCCTAAGTCTCTAGGGTGCTACTGGATGAAGCAGAAACTGCTTCATGCTGGGGCTCTGAGTGTAAATGCATGCTTGTTCATGTTGTATGTGGCTGGTTCTTCTCAATTCACTCCCATTTGTCATTTCCAGTATATAAAATAGGCTAGAAAATACATAGCACTGAGCATTTGTATGATTAAAAGTGAATTGTGACCCCAGTACATTGGCAAGTTACTTGTTGGTTTGAGTGGTGGAGAAGGCTGGCAGGACAGAAACTTCCCATGCAAATCTTCAGTGCATGCCACTTGTTACAGTGAGCCTAAGGCACAGGACTGCTCAAAGAATTAATTTAAACTTATTTGTGCAGAAGTGCAAACCCCTCAAATCTGTCAAAATTAATGAGAAGAATAAGAAGAAAAATTGCAGTTCTGTCTAGATTGCTAGAACAGTCTAGAGCTGCTAGACTGTCTAGTCTGCCTCATGTCAATGAATGCTATAGAAAACCTATTCCTTTCTCCTAGCTGAAGTATTTGTATTTTATAGACTTATATTTTTTTTTATGCAGCAGAAAGACTTTCATTTAACAATGCAATCTATCACCACTTCGATGTTTTTTCTGAAATGATGTTCTTAGGCCACAATAAAACTCCAGACTTGTTAGCAGCGTGGCACAGAAATATGCTTAGAGGAGTGATGAGCATGCACAGCAAGGCCCGACCTGCAAACAGGCAGCACATCTTCATGCTCCTGTTCAGAAGTGCCAAAGTGGGGCAGAGAGGCTGGGCAACCTTGTCTAAACCTTTCTGTTTGATAGCCAGCAGTCATAGGAATTAATTTCAAAGCAATGAATCTGCAGAAGAAAAATCTCACAGGAAGGAAAGAATGTGCTAACTTGAAAAATTACACGTAAGTGATGCAGTCTTGTATCCTGCAAGCTCAGTGCTCTTGCCATCCCTGTTGTCAATGCCAGCTCCTGGAATTGGGGGGGCCTGGTTAAGCCTTGAGCCTCTGAGCAGGCACAAAATATCCACCAGGGCACACAACAAATTTGCCCAATTGGCTGCACGTGGGCCTATCTCCATGCCCCTGCTCCTTTCTAGACACTGGGAAAAGCCAGCCAATGTGGAGGCTGCTCCAGCTCATAGGTCCAAGGCAGGCAGCCGAGATGTTAACAGCTCATTTTCCCAGTGTTTGGCTTGCAGTGTGCCCTCCTCTCAATAAAATAAAAAAAATCCTGCACCTTTTTCCTACTGAGGTATTGGCAAGCACCCGCAGATAACTCACTCATGCAAGTGAGTGCAGGATTTGTTTTGGGGTAACTGAGAACAAAATATCAATGCAGTCATCAGTTATCATTGTTAGAAAAATTTCCCCTTCGTTTCTTTTTACTGCTATTCCTGTGATTACTGTGTGCATAACCTGCAACATTATCCCTGAAGCACACTGTGAATACTTGCAGCACTCTGCAGAGGGACATATCTGATATATCTATTTCTCAATATCAGTAATCTATAATTCATTGTTTTAAGAGATGTCTTCTCATTTTGAGCCAAAATATTGGTCAGCAAGCAGCACACAGCAGGGCATGTAATCGATTCGCGAAGCATCACTGAGATTTTTCTTCAGAGCAAGTCACACCCCACCCTGATGGCCAGAAAGTAGAACTAGCAATCTCAGAATTCCCAAGGCTTGGGTTAGGGGGAGAAAACACAGGATAAATGCTTTCTTCCTCATAAGACTTAATTTTGGACATCTCTTCCTCGAGTTTGAGCACAGAGTATTTTAGTACGAGTAGTAAGTGAGATGACTTACCTACCTGTTGTGTAGGTAAGTCATCTCGCCATCACAAGGTGCCCAGCCTCTGCAGGGTTGGTTGGCAATTCTAGGAAAGCTGCATCTCATCACTTAGCTTCCAACATTACAAAGGTAAAGATGTCTTTTGAAAGGAATTTGAATAATGTGCTGAAGCCTCCTTTGTGATTTAGCAGCTATTAACCACAAAGCAAGATAATGTATGTGAAGTTGGGAAAGGTGTGTTATATTAAATATTTGTGAGCCTGGATGTCAACACCAATCTGTTTTTAACGTTAGAAGTATCACCCTCAGCAGATAAATAAATAAATAAATAATAATAATAATTAAAAAAACCTAACCCTTAAGCATTTGCTTCTGATGCAGAAAATAATTTCCTGTTTATTTTTAATTTCTGCATCATCAAATCTCATTCTAATGAATTTCTGGTCAACTGCACATTAAGTCCATCCCAAAGGGAGTGATGAGAGGGCTCAGGATCAGGCTACATATGGCAAATTTACAAAATTTGTTCCAATTTCAAAGCCTTCCACTTCCTGCCTGCTTAACAGACAATTAGCATTTACTGCAAGCTACCAAGTGAAATAGATGAGCATTTTTTCTACAGTGCCATAGAAAGAGTGCAGCATTTCTTGGCTTTGTTGTCGGTAGCCAGTATATTCTGTGCAGTCTGAATGCTCCACATGTACTTATAGAACAGTTCAGTTCCTTTGAAGTTAATGCCAGGTTTCAGTCAATCATCAGTTTTGCTCTTTATCACACCAGCACTATAAATCTTCTCACAATTTAATATTCATTTATTCAGCTATTAAAGACAAATGAGGCTTTTTCAGTATTAGCAGATTGTGATATAATGGTGGGATACACTTAGTTCGTTTGAATTTACTATTCTATAACTTGCTGTAAAAATCAAATGCATTTTAGTTAAATATCATATAAATTCTTTTAAGCTTCAAGTGTATTTGAATTTTATCTATGAAGAAAGCAAATTAAACGCTAACTGTATAGCTTAATTTAATATTGCATCTTGCTAGGCAGGAGTAATCCTTTTACTTCTACTGATTTCAGAGCTCTTGTTATTGTTGATATCTTTGTAATTCAGGATTTATGAATTTAAATGTCATTTAGATGTTCAAGAAAAAATGAAAAGCAGCATATACTCCACTTTATTCTATACTCTATGAGGAGTTCATTCCATTCAAATTTTCAGTCCTCAATACACCTGATTTTGATAGCTAGGCTTGCAAGATGGATTGTGTTATACACCAGTGGTTGTGACTCACTGAATGCTGAATTCAGGAGGAATTTGCAGAAACATTTGTTGCCTTCACTTTGTTTTTGTTCCATAACACAGTGGCAGTGGGTAGAAGTAAAGGTTTAATATTTGCTATAAACAGAATGATTCAGTTAGAGTGTGTCCACAGGAGAGCCATGAGAATGATCCCAGGGATAGAACACAACCCTACTAGGCTAAGAGAGCTGGGGGCTGTTCAGCATGGAGGAGTTAATGCTCCCGGGGAGACCTGAGAGTGGCCTTTCAGGGGGACTATAAGGTAGAAGGGGACAGACTCTTTGGCAGGGTCTGTTTTGACAGAACAAGGGGAAATAGTTTCAAACTAAAAGACCAGAGATTTAGATTGGATGTAAGAAAGAAGTTTTTTACAATAAGGGTAGTGAAGCACTGGCACAGGTTGCCCAGAGTGGTAGTGGATGCCCTGTCTTTGGAGACACTCAAGGTCAGGCTGGATGGGGCTCTGAGCAACCTAATGTAGTTGTAATGTCCCTATTCATTGTACGGGAGTTGGACTAGATGGCCTTTGAGTGTCCCTTCCAACTGAAGCAATTCTATGATTCTATACTAGTTTAGGTCAATGTCTATTATTGAGTTGGGGGTGGGATCTGTTAAGATGTTGAATGTTGCTCAGAAGAGCACAAATACGGTTGTTAAGTGCTTCAACTTTTCTTGTTCTCATTGATTTCTTGTCTTATTTCCATTTATTTCAAATTACATTTGTCTACACAAGAACTGAAAAAAATCATGAAAAAATTGCAAAACATTTAATCTATTCTGAGGTTGTGCATGCCTGTATGATTCATATTTACTTAATAAATGACATAAAAGTCTAATAGTATGTAGAAATATTTTTCTATAAATAGGAAATTGTGACAAAATGTGATCTGGCCAGTTTTATGTGTGTTTGAGGAGAGGGGGAACTGTAAGATTATTTCACTGTGTCAGTATAGCAATAGACAGTGAATGAACTTTGAGCCTGCGGCAGTACATTGCAGTTTTATAGATCTAAAGTTTAAAGTTGCTTATTAACTAGAAATGATTATTTTCTCATCATTCTGCTGATTGCAGACTAGTTTCTCAAATTGCTGTAAGTATTTTTTTTTATGATATACCTTAGGATTCCAAAATAGAGCTACACTTCATCTCACCATCCTCTGAAGTATTTATCAGGAGCTGCGTTGACCAGTTAACTTCAGCCTTGGCTGTCTGTTTCCATCCCCTGCTTATGGTCTTTTAGTTTAATTCATCTTCAATAGCAATGGTTTGCATTGACACAAATGGCCATGACATCCGGCCTTTGAGTTAAACTAATTAATTCCTGTGCCAATGTCTGGAAAGAAGCATAGAGTATGATTTTATTTCATATAAAAAAAATTAAAAAGCAATCTAGAGACTTCTAATCAGTCATCATTGCGTTTTTCTCCCTTTGTGAATGCTGAGTGATATGAGGAGGGCTAATGGATGTGGCTCTTGTTATCAATGATGGAATGGGATTTGCCAGCTAAATTGCTACTAAGAGCCTCATTATAGGAGTTAAGAAGAAATCATATTACAGATACATAAAGTGATTTATTTTTTTTTCTAAATAGAAGACTGAGAAGTCAGTACATTCTGTACTATGTACAGTGCTATGGTAGGCAGCTGCACCCCAAGCCAGCCCTACACCCTGCGTACCCCCATCAGGGCAATGCCCCTTGTGTGGCAATGAGTATCCTGCAGCCATGCCCACCTTGTTATCCACTCACTCCCTTCATGGCAAGTCTAAAAGGAGCTTCTGCTTCCCTTCTGTAATTTGGCCAAAAACTGATGTTATTCTTTGTTTATGAATGCTAATATTGTTTTTTAAACAGTATTTTTCTAGTTATATATTTATATTTTCATCTACTGAATATTGCAGAGCATCCCCATCTCTACTTTCCATGAAATTTCTTGTAATCAGAGAAAAAAAACACCCTATAGAACACGCTAGAATGTCTTTGAGGCACGACACTTTCCCAGTTTCCCTATCACCAAATGTTCAACATAGGTAATTATATTGTCACCACTGCCACTGAGCTAGCAGAGGCTTTGAGTTGCTGCTATTGTGTAATTATTCAGAACTATTTACCTGCCTCATTTTCTTTCTTTCCACTGATTGATTACTTTCTCAGGAATTTTTATGAACTTTTAACTAGGAAATCAAATAACTCTTATATAAAAGTTTTGCTTCGGTATTCTTCTATGCTATACTGAAGAAAGATAATGTCATGCAGATTAAACTAGACTGAGATTTGGAATTTTTGGTGATCAGAGATAGGGTACAGAAAGACGGAGAAATGCAGCATTATTTGCTAGACCTCCCCATGATGCCCAGGTTTGTTGTAATTTTCCTACTAAGAGTCAATATACGACTTTGGTTTCATAAATTTTGAGGGCTGCTCTGAAAGTAATGCCTCCTGTTTTATTATGTTGCCTCCTGATGTCAGAGGTGAATGTTAGCAGTATGGCAGCAAAGGTCGAACCTTCCCAACCATATTCTATTATATGTTGTTGCTGTGCGACAAAGGCAGCAGAGGGGCAATCTGACAGAATGGCATCTGGCATGGAAGCGTGTTTGAGGCAAAGGTGTGCAATTGGATTCCCCTGTGCAGAAAAAATGGCACCTAATGACATTCACAAAAGCCTGCTGAATGCTTCTGGAGACCAACTAGTGGATGTGAGTATGATGAGGTGGTGGGTGGTGTGTTTCAGAAGTGGTCACAGTGACACAAAAGGCAAACCATACTCTGGATGGCTATGAAAATTTTTATGAGCACGGCATGAAGTCTCTTGTTCATTACTGGTGAAAATGCACAGTTAATGGAGATGACTGTGTTCAAAGATAATGGTTGATAGCTGAGAATTTGCTCTATCAAATAGTGTTATTGTGCTCTTTGTTGTAGTTTCTTTGGAAATAAATAGGAGACATTACTTTCAGAGCAACCTATGTAATTTTGGCCGCACTATCTTTGTTCTCCTACCCTTTAATATAATGCAGTCATTTAACTGTAAGCCATTCAATTTTTGTTCTCAAAATACTTTTTTTTTCTTGATTGTTTGTGAAACTATTGAAATGCTCCAATTGTGGAAATACAATGAATGATCATTCTCTAATCTGTTCCATATGTCTAGTGGGCAAGCTTGTACATCCAGAGTGTAGATGTACATCCTTCTTGTTTCAGTTAAAAACCAGCAAGACTGATTCTGTTGCAGTTTAATATACAAGATCATTTAGAAGAAATACATGCATTTCTTAAAACTTACAGCATGCCACAGCATAAACACCCCACTAAGAATGTGACATATACTCTCATGAGTAACAGCAAAGCAAAATAAAGGATAAAGGCAAATAAATTGACTATAATTCAGTCTTTCACAGAAATAATTATATCTTTTAATCATGTATTCATAAAGATGCTTAAATGCCATGAATAGTTTCTGGCTTTTTTTATAGTTACATTTGAATGTTCATTCTGAATTTTTATTCTTTTCTGAATATGTTGGAGGACTTGTTGTGCCCTAAGAAGTGAATTGCTGATTCTGTTCACTGCTGAAATTCTTCCCATACATTTTTAAGAATCCAGAGGCTTGTAGTAATAACCAGTGATGGGGAACTTTCAAAGAATCAAGGATTTGGCATGGTCAAGATAATCATTGAAAAGCCCAAGTGCTGTAACGCAAGAAATAGCTGAGTTGCTATAGTTGGGATATCCAACTGAAACCTGAGAAAGTAAAGACTCTTTGGTTAGACTTGTGCCTGAAATACCATGAGAACAGTTCTTTTGTGGTGTTTCTGCTTCCTGCCACACTAAAATTAAGATATGCAGAAATACCAGAATATCTCTTTCTTCTTCTTTTCCTTTTTTCTTTTTTTTTTATTTTTTCCTTCTTTAATGTTTACTAAGATTATCAAACCTCAAAGTTAGTTTTGCTTTGATTGAAGGGAAGCTTTGATTTGGTCATTCTTTGTCTGGGGTAACCCAGCTAGCCTTACTAGCAGCAATGTGTTGTATAATTGTCAGGTGCTGGTGATATTTCTGACTCGGTAACCAGGGCTTGCTTAGTGCTAGGCCACAAAACTGCATTCTTCTAATATCCTTTGGCAGCAAGTGACTGTGAAGTGTTTTCAGGTCAGTTGTGGAGTGCTCCAGAGGAGGGCTGCAGGGCAGCATGGACCTTCGTGGTTTAACCTTTGTCCTCTCCACCCAAGCAGCATAGAACTGTTCAATGCTAAAGCTAGGAAAGAGAGAAACATGTCAGTCAACCCTTTGAGAAAAAAAATCTTGAATAAGTTCACTCTGCTTTTTNGCTGCTGCTTCAGTAGGATGAGGACACAGATGGCACAAACTGCACGTCTGATGAAATATTTGAACCTCCTCCACTTGGTTCAGATGCAGTTAGCAGAGCCAAGACTGAAACTGAGATAAAAACTCTCATTTGCCAGCCCTGAAATAAATATCGGTCGTGGGCACCCGGAGGGGAGCAGCAGCTCTCGCAGGATACCGCTCTGCATGAAGCTGGCAACGGGGAATACACACGCGCTGTCTCTTAAATACTGAATGTATTTTACACTCTGTTTGACGTGGTCTTGCTGAGATGTTATGTAGGCTCTGGGGACTTTCTATAGCTATCGGCTTTGAGGTTTGTCCTTTTTCAGAACTCCCACTGAAATGGCTCAGGTGTTGTCCATCCCTCCTGCTGACATCTTCCTGTTACTAGCCAAGGTTTGCTCTGAACCAAGGGTCAATTTTATACCTACAGAGCACTTCTTCCTCAAAATTTTAGTGGAGGGCTAATGCTATCAGCTATCTTCAGTTTAAAGTCTGGAGCTTTTCTTTACCTGAGCATTAACTTTTTGTTTTGAGCAGACTTTCTATCTAACTGAACATTTTTATTAAGGTCTTTGTAAAATAGTATGACTAGCCAATGAATCTTTATTATGAAGCTCTCCAATGAAGATTTTCTTTTTCTAACAAGTTCCTGGAAAGTGGCCATTCTTGTTGCATACAAATCTTTTTGTATTTGAAAACATAAAGTCCAACAATTTTATGACCCAAATCTTTTTTAAGTTGAACTTTTGTACACTGGATTGATAGCTTAGCTCACTCAATGGATTCAAACCCACTACACAGGCTTAATAGGTTTTCTTTTCTTTTTTCACTGGACTTGAGCAAGTTGTTAGATGATCCCTGTTTTTAAGATTATTGCTGAGCAGGGTCGCACTAGTGCTGCATGCAAAGGCTTAAGTGCAGATTCCATAATCACAGAGTCACAGGTGTACTCATTTGTTCTTATTCTAATGACAGCATTGTTTAGGTTATAGTGATTGATTTATTTTCTTTTCTCTTTTCTTTTCTCTTCCCCTTCTCCTCTTCCCCTTCTCCTTTTTTCCTCCTGCTCTTAAAAAAAA